>JBBPCZ010058099.1:1551-12531 GCA_037974445.1 Brycinus macrolepidotus | reverse complement strand
CCTGTCTCTCTACCTCACTGTATCTCACCTGTCTCTCTACCTCACTGTATCTCACCTGCCTCTCTACCTCACTGTACAGCACCTGCCTCTCTACCACACTAACTCATTATACCTCACCTGCCTCTCTACCTCTCTACCTCACTGTATCTCACCTGCCTCACTACCTCACTGTATCTCACCTGTCTCCCTACCTCACTGTATCTCACCTGTCTCCCTACCTCACTAACTCACTATACCTCACCTGCCTCTCTACCTCACTGTACCTCACCTGTCTCTCCACCTCACTATATCTCACCTGCCTCTCTACCTCACTGTACTTCACCTGTCTCTCTACCTCACTGTGTCTCACCTGTCTCTATCTCACCTGCCTCTCTACCTCACTGTATCTCACCTGACTCTCTAACTCACTGTACCTCACTTGTCTCTACCTCACTGTATCTCACCTGCCTCTCTACCTCAAGGTGCCTCACCTTTCTCTCTACCTCACTGCATCTCACCTGTCTCTCTATGTCACTGTATCTCACCTGCCGTCTGTCCCTTAAGTCTACTTGCATCAACCAGCAAACACTCTGCACTTTACAGTACATAGATATACAATTACATTTGCATGCTGTTCAGATCTTGTAAGCTCTATTTGGAATATATTTTATTCTATATATTTTTATTACCTTAGTTTTACTGTAGCATTTTCAAAATTTTCTTAAATTTAATTTATTTGTAAACTTTATTGCACCAGTCAGATCTAGAGCCAAACCAATAACCTCATCTTGCTTCAGCCTATCAGAAGTTTAGTGTTCAGTCTTTAACTTTCATTACCTGGGTATGACTTTTTTATCTCCTGGTATCATATGCTTTGGGTAAATGACCTTTTTTATCAAAGTTTTTAAATACTTTTTTATTTAAAACAGAGATCAATAAACGTGTAACCATGGAAATGTCAGAAATACAATTTTTGAATTCAACTAGGCTGTAAAGGGTTAAAAATGGACCATTTGAGTACTAAATGTAGAAGCAAATACCAAACTCACAAATATTCAACAAATATTCAAACATTCAATTATTTTAGCCAGACCTAGTAATTTTTTTATAGTTTACATAGCTTTTAAACTAAACTAAATATTGTGATACATATTGCCTTCAAGATCCGTGTTACACGTTACCCACCACCTTCACACCTCCATCTGCCACATGATTTTTTTTCTTCAAGAAAGCGCTCTATCAATTAAAACAGATTATGGTGCCATAAGGTTTGCCTGTAAAGGTCTTTGTCTCTTTATAATTGTTGGTAAATATGTAACATTTTAAATTATTAATCAAAATGCTGCCTTTGCAGACAGGAAGCCACACAGTGAGCAGAATAGTGGACTGAGAGATGGAGGAAGACTGTGAGGAGAGAGAGGAGTGTGTGTGTGTATGTGTGTGTGTGTGTGTGTGTGTGTGTGTGTGTGTGTGTGTGTATGTGTGTGTGTGTGTGTACACCTGTGTTTATATTCACAGACAGCCTTGAGGTTTATTTATACATCATATCTCTCTGGCCGAGGAGTGGTAGAGTGAAAAGATCTACCATGAGAGAGAGAGATAGAGAGAGGGAGAGAGAGGAAGAGAGAGAGAGAGGGAGAGAGAGGGCCGCAGGGGCCAGTGAGTCATCACTGAGTCTCGTACACTCATTGATAAAATCATATCTCTATCTTTGCCACTATCAGCCCTCCACACACACTTATAGCCAACTTGTGCTCGCACACACACACACACACACACACACACACACACACACACACACACAGATACACATATGAAGTCATCTGGAATAAATGCATCTATTCAATCACTATCGTCTCTCTCTCTCTCTCTCTCTCTCTCTCTCTTTCTCTCACACTCTCTCACACACTCTCCCTCTCTCTTTGGCTCTTTTTCTCTCTCTTTTTCTCTTGTTCTTTCTCTGATCTCTTCTTCTTTCTTTCTCCCCCCCTTTTCTCTTTCTCTGTTTTTCTCTGCCCTTTTTTCTTTCTTTCTTTCTTTCTTTCTTTCTTTCTTTCTTTCTTTCTTTCTTTCCTTCTCTCTTTCTTTCTATTATTACCATTTCCTCTCTCCCGCACTTTATACCTTTCTCACGCTCTCTTTCTTTCCACCCGTTCGCTTTCTCTCTCTCTCTCTCTCTCTCTCTCTCTCTCTCTCTCTCTCTCTCTCTCTCTCTCTCTCATTACTCTTTTAATGCTACACTTACTGTGTATTTTGATTATTCTACCAGAAATAGAGTCTTTGGGGGATGGAGGGATGGAGCGTTGGGGTTTGATTCATTCTATTATAGTTTGAATGATTTATTTACTTTCTTGTTTTGTATCTTGGATCAGATCTTTGTATGTGAAAGAGAAAATCTGAAAAGTGTGACTGGGAGACTATTTCCAATCTTTCCAAATTAATGAGTTTCTGTGTTTATCCCTGGCCAGGCTGTAGTTTTTTTTATGTGGCTTATTCAGATTAGCCCCATCAGGCCCATTTGCTGCATGATGGTGCTGTAGATAATGTGTGTGTGAGTATAAAGCGCTCGTCAGGCTCTGAATGATCCGGCTAATCCAGTAGCCGTGCAGGCTCCGCCGCTGCGGCCCCACAGAGCCGAGAACACACAGATAAAGATGGAGCCTGATAAAGACACACTGTAAGACTGAGATTAACCACACACACTCGCTGCCCTGCTGACGGAGACTCAGGGGAAATAACAGTGGACAAAGTGCGCGGATACACAGAAACCATGTGTGTGTGTGTGTGTGTGTGTACGTGTATGTGTGTGATTGCAAGCTTGTAAAGGCATCTGCAACAGTGTGTGGGATTTGTGCGTTTGTGCATTTGAGTGTGTGTGTGTGTGTGTGTGTGTGGCCTGCATAAATTTCGATGTTTAGATGAAGACAAAATGAGGAGATAAATTCTGATTGAAACAGTCTCTGAATGTGCTGTGAGTACAGACTGAGTTCTGCTTCATAATTAAGCATAAATTTAATGAACTCTTCTTTAAGAAAATACAACTACAAAGTCTCCATTCATTACTGTACAAAGTGCAGAAAAACAGCTAAACATCACCACTGCAAACGGTTTTTGAACACATTAAGGCATTTAGCATTTCCCAAACAGGATTTTTATACCTACAAAAACAAATAAATATATGTAAATATAGATTTCTTTTATATGCAGTCTTCATTTCTTCCCAAGAGCCAGACTTTCTTGTATTTTTTAAATGTATATATATATATATATATATATGTGTGTGTGTGTGTGTGTGTGTGTGTGTGTGTGTGGGTGTGTAATTTTAATAAGCTCCTTATAGTAATGCAGGCTTGTTATAACACGTCATTAATGCTTCACATATTTTACACATTTTCTGCTCGCAGTGAAAGTAATGATGCTTAAAGCGTCTTTTCAGGGTAGTAGTGAAGGATGAGTAGTTTTTGAGCTGTGCTTGTATGTTTTATTAGAGGCTCTCTAGCAGAGTGGTTAAAATACTGGCTCTGCATGCGCTCGAATTCCCTCAGTGGAACACAACCTCGCTATATTAGACACGGCCCCTAATGCCGCTTTGCCGCCAGTCTAATTACAACACAGTTGTACTGTATGTGTGTGTGTGTGTGTGTGTAATGTAACAGGTTATTAATAATGTGTTCATTAAGGCACTCACATCACAATAACAATAAAAATATGCTACTATACATTGGTGTGCCCATGCATGCAGGTGTATGTGTTTGAATGTGTGTGTCATTGCTCCCCTGCAGTGTGTCTCTGTGTGTTCAGTGTGAAAGTCTAATCACTGGCCAGCGGTTTGGAGCTGTGTTTCCACCCTGTAGGAGAGCAGAGAAAACACGACGGCACACTGACACACACTAATCCCTCTGTACCGCTGCATCTGTGTGTATGTATATGTGTGTGTGTGTGTGTGTGTGTGTGTATATGTGT
This sequence comes from Brycinus macrolepidotus, assembly GCA_037974445.1. Taxonomy (NCBI): domain Eukaryota; kingdom Metazoa; phylum Chordata; class Actinopteri; order Characiformes; family Alestidae; genus Brycinus; species Brycinus macrolepidotus. Next base: position 8,589 of record JBBPCZ010058099.1, on the reverse strand, counting down.
GTATTCTCGATGGGTCATGTTAGTGTCTCAGTGTGCTTGTTTGTATAGCAATTGACATATTTAAACCCTCTGCAAATGAAAAAAGTCTGTGAGTATCTGTGAGTATCTGTAACTTTTCATATCTTTCATAAATAAAATAAAAAGAGTGACTGAAACTACATTACAAAGTTGCTGCTTCACACATCCTGCCGGTCGGCAACTTCCACCACTGCTCAATGTCTCTGAGCACCACTTTTCATCTCACGGTTGATATTAAACTGAAATCTAGTCCACAAAAAGCCCTAGGAGAAGACAAAGGAAGTCGGTCCGATGTCTTCAAGATCAGACTGCTCATATTGGGTTCAGTCAGGTTTAGACGTTTGGAGCTCGGGTTGGATTCAGAATTTAAATTTGTCTTCTCAAAGCCCACCTCCCACTTTTTAATCTTAGGTACTAGATTTTCATAAACCTTTGTAAAATTCATAAACAAAACAAAAAGTCAAGACAGGGTAAATGAAGTCGGTCCAACTTAAAAAACTTAACTGCTATATGGTACAGTTGTGCTCCCTTAATAAATGTACCACCCCAGTGACAAATCCCATACAGTTTTGTTCTAACAGTCTGGCATACAGTCATTTATGACAGACAGTAATTTTTCTTAGAAAAGAACAGAAAAACTGTTGACAGCATGAACGGGCAGATGCTTTGACCGTACAATACAGATGCAGTTTTCTATATTTAATTTGAAAAAATGCACATGACCTTCTCAACTATATGAATAAAGAGACTTAAATACTACCACTAAAACAAGTTCAGACTTCTGTTCAAAAAACCACGCCCTCCCCTACACTTCACTGATAGCGTTGATTATCACTCACACAGCAGAGAGTCTTAAGTGTTCGGCAGCAGCTGTGCGACGCGGTGACGCAGTTTCAGTCACACACTCATTTCCTCCCTCCCTCCTGTGATATGCCGACACCGCCAGCTGAGGCTTTACAGGGGGAAGAGGATTTAAAGTAGCACTGAAGACGGCGGCTGGAAGAACTGAGGAGCTTGTTTGAGAGCGGCTGACATTTGCAGACTGAGAGGAGGCTGAAGGATCTAGAGAAGCTCGGGGTGTAAAGACTGCCTTTGACATTGACCCTGATGGGGAAAAAAAGAAGAAGAAAAAAAGTCTTCTCGCAGACGATTTCTGCCTTGACGTCATGCTCTCATCAGGCTTCTGAAAGAAAAGACACTTTCGTGCTACTTGTGTCTTACTTTCCTTTTCAGTCTTAAGTGCTGTAGTTAAGCTTAGTTGAGACTGTCGATTGGGAAATGGGCTTAAATTTGTCCAACTTTTGATCTTTGTCTTGTTCCAAGAGAGCAGTGTTTACTGGATGTTAGGCTCAAGTAATAGAGGAATGGATTTCAGCACCATGGAGAGCTCCACTGACTGCTATTTCTGTAGAAGGCAGTTTTTATACAGAGATCAGTTTTCCTTTAAGGTAACACACACTCGACATGTTAGGCTGATGATAAACACCAATATTTTTCTCCCCAGTTTATTTATAGCCAAATCCACTCACTAGCCATGTCTCCCCATTACACAATATTACCAAGCTGGGAGGGTTAATTCTATCACCTGCTTCCTCTGATTCATACAAAGTACCACCACATATTTTCAAACTGCTTCCGATACAACTTTTGGACAGCTCAACATGCTTGGAGGAGAACATTAACTACCATATAGACCAGTTGTGCTCTTTTGGACCTCCTGCCATGGTTGGCTGTAACCTCACAAACTCTCAATGAAAGAGCTACTGCTAAGATGTTTTACGATTCAGGACTTCAAGATTCAAGATTGTTTATTTTGATTTATTTTTAGATCTTTTATTCAAAATTGTTTCATGTTCAAACCATTGAATGGAGTTCAACTGCCAATCAGTAGTTTCTAGCACTGCTCAATGTCTCTGAGCACCACTTACCACCTCACTATTACTGCACTACCTAAAACTGAAAACAAGACTACAAAAAAGGCATAATATGAGAGATGTGGTGTGAAATTTTAATCAAGAAAGGTAGTCAGTCTGATTTTTCACCATATTCTATATTTCTGCAAACCTAAAGAGATACGACCTCTAACTCTGGGGTTTTAAATTTAGGCTCGGGTTCACGTAGCCCAGTTTTGTTTTTAGGTTTTGTCCTGTATTTCTACCTGCTTTAGTTTTTTTTTTCTTCCTCTCTAATTTCATTACCTTCAAACAGTGTTTAATCTGGTACACCGGAGTCACACTCTGGAGTGGTGGCAAAATTAAGCTCTACAAAGTCTACCCTCCTGAGAAAAGCGTGAAATAAACAGTGAATAGATTCAGGAAAATACAGTTTAGTGCAGCCAAAAGGCTGTTTATATTAAAGCGGATTATTTTCAATTGTTTTATATGTTATTCATCTGTGATCTAATGAAGGTTATTATTGTCTCTGCATGGTAACTGATGTCTTGTTTACCAGAAAGGAAAAAAAAAACATATTAATGTTGCATAGCTATTAATTATACTATTGCGTAGTATTTACATTAGAACAAAATTATTGTAATAACTGTAGACATCGTATGTGTTAACTGTTGCATGGAATGTAAATAGTATGCAATAATTATTAGTTATGCAACACTAATGCGCATTATTATCTTGCAATATGTGCAATAGTCTACCATGTGCAGCATCATGTAAAATATCACTACTTATGTCAATCTACTACTCATACTGATCTCTACTCCTAACCACTAGTTGTGTTACTAGTAATTCACTTAACTGTAAGTTACTTATCTATAGTATTAATACCCCAGCATTTGTGTATATAGTATAGTGTATTTCATATTGAGTATTTTCTGCAGAGTTTTTATTTGATTTTATTTAGACTTTATATTTTATATTGTACTTGTCTCTGTGTCTCTGTGTCTCTGTGCAGTCGATTCAATCTGATTCTGATTCATTAGTATAATAACAATGGTATTACATAATATTTACATTATAGAAAAATTATCGTAATAGCTGTAGACGTCCTAGAGTTAAGTGTAGCCGCGAATGTTCATCTCAGTGTAAAACTATTGTTACGTCTTTGGGCTTTGAGCCTTTCATCTCTGAACTCTCAGCACAAGTCTGGTAACTTTGTCCTCAGTGGGCCGAGCCTGAAAACCCAGCCAGCTGTCGCTCAGCACAATGGAGAGCTCTGCTGTCTGCCTTCGTCCCCGAGTCGGCAGAGGTGGCCAGCAGCCATTTTGTCTAGCTGGGTCTGAATGCAAAGCCTTTTTTTTTTAAAGCTCTTGTGCAGATAGAGTACAGCACTCTGTGCCTCTCTCTGGCCCACTCAACCAAGCACAGCGATTAACTCTACTGCACCGCCGGCCCACTTTACACACCACACAACTCACTCCTTCTCTATTCTTCCATCTGTCACTCTCTCTCAGGCCCTCTCAGTGTCTCTCTCTCTCACCTTTTCTCTCTCATTACTTCTTCATCTCGCTCTCTTTTCTTCAGTCGCTTGCTTGCTTTCACCTTCTTCGTCTTTATTGGTCCTCTGCTGACCCAGCTGACAACTAGAGATCGACATATTTATTTGATGGGTGATTATTTGTATTTTGGGTTCAGACAGAATTCTGCTGGGCAACAGACAAGCTCAGACAATTTAGTTGGGCTACAGTTTACTTCGGAGAGAATTTAAATTGGGTTACATATAACTTAATAGAATTTTATTGGGCTACAGTTGAGTTCAGATAGAATTTTGTTTGGCTACTGACTAAGTTCAAACAGAATTTTGTTGACCTTGTCAGGTTCAGACAAGAGTTTTGTTGAGCTACAGTCGAGTTCAGACAGAATTCTTCGCAAAATTTTGTAGAGCTACAGTTGAGGACAGAGAGAATTTTATTGGGCTCTGTTTGACTTCAGAGAATTTTGTTGAGCTACTGTCAGAATTGGTCAGAATTTTGTTGGCTACATTTGAGTTCAGGCAATTTTTTTTAGGATACATTCAGTTTTACAGAGGATTTCGTTGGCTACACAACAGAGAATTTTGTTGGTTATAGTCAAGTTAAGACAGAATTTTGTTGGGTTACAGTCAGGTTCAAGGAGAATTTTGTGGGGCTACAGTCTAATCAGCCTTTAAATCTTGCTGTAGTTGATTTCTAATTGGACTCGCCCTCAGTGTATCTTCTTGTTTGGATCAAAATTTCTCTTTTGTCTCTTTCTCTCTGTCTGGTGTAAATCAAAGGGCATTAGTAGATGAATTACAGATGTGAGGTGTGATGTGTGAGACTGTGCCATTGTGAAATCTCTCTCACACTTTTTCTATTTTCTTCTGCTCTTCGTTTATTAGCTGCTTGAGAGCTGTAGGCAGATGTGAGCAGTGTGTGTGTGTTTCCACCCCTCGGCATTGTGTAAGAGTGGTAGAGTGGTGCAGATATGTGTACGTGTATGTGACAGCATGTGGTTGGGAAGGTGTGATCGCTTTGTGTGTATACACGTGTTTGTGGGTGTGTGTGCACTTTTTTGTGTGTGAAGGCTGGAGGGACTGCTATGTTGTCAGGTTTGGGTGGGACAAGTGTGAGTCTGAGCTGTGGGAAAACACACCTTCATCCTCGTCTCCAAACCTGTTATGTCAGCGGTGCTTTTCAGCGGTCAACACACTGACGCAAATCTGACGTTACACACACAGCTGCCTGCATGCTGTTGCTGTTGCAAGAAGACACTGTATCACTGAAATACACACTGGAACTCTCAATATTCATTAATGTATGTTACTTTGAATTCTTTCTGTTGGTTCACAAATGGCCGTGCTCGATGGCGGGGCCAAAACCAGGCCGCAGTTAATCTGACTGTGTCACTGCTTTTTGATTGGTCGAAATGTTGGTGGGAGCATTTGTTAGGGATTAGGGAACAAACAGAGTCTAATCTCTAAGATAATCTGACCCCTCTTGAAGGTGGAGCTCAAAGGCGGGATGATATGCCCAATGGACGACAGGCTTATCATTAGACCCACTTTACAATAAGACTACCTTTATAAAGGGTTTATAAATGATTTATAATCAGGTTGTTAATTAAGTTGTAGACAGTTTAGAAAAAAGTAATAAGCAGCTATAAACAAGATATAACAGTTGTCATACACTGATACAGGCTCACTATTTGGCAAGTTCTGGTGTTTTAATGGTTGTAGCATGTTAACAGAGACCTGATGAAGTTGACAGTTCAACATTGCGCCTGAGAAAGGGACCAGATAAGAAAAGCAACTAGCAAGATCTGAGATCTTGCCAAATAGTGAGCCTGCATCAATGTTTGGCAACTGTTATAATTTGCTTATAACTGCTTATTAAAGATTTATAAGCTGTCTACAACCTAACTAACAACCTGATTATAAAACATGTATAAACCCTTTATAAGGGTATTCTTATTGTAAAGTGATACCGTTTTTTTTTTTTTCAGTCTCTTAAGGTGGTCATCAAATTCAAGGATTTTTTTTCAGGGTAAAATAGTGTTTGTATGGTGTATGTTTTATGGTCTTTTGCAGTAAAAGAGAATGTCTATCTTTTTTCTAAAAACTCCCCTGCCTCACAGTGACCGTCTGACCTTTCTGCTCCGGGCAGCCTTGTTTTCCTCTTTGGCCAGTTCTGTGGTCACTCAGTCTGAATTTGAAAGGGAAAATGCTTCTGAATGGTATTTCTAACAGAGCAGAGATCCAGGAGACGCTCCTTCTGCAATTTTTCCTTCAGTTTTAGCCACAAATTCATTCACTTTGTTTTTCTGCTGTTTTCTCTCCCTTCCTCTCTTCAGCACTGAGTCGTTCAGCGATGCCCTTTGGTCTGATGCGGCGGGAGCTGGCTTGTGAGGGTTATCCCATCGAGCTGCGCTGCCCAGGCAGTGATGTCATCATGATCGAGACGGCCAACTACGGCCGCACAGATGATAAGATCTGTGACGCTGATCCCTTTCAGATGGAGAACGTGCAGTGCTACCTGCCCGACGCCTTCAAGATCATGTCACAGAGGTACACAGGAGTGGCAGTGTCGGTGTGTGTGTGTGTGTGTGCGTGCGTGCGTGTGTGTGTGTGTGTGTGCGTGTGTGTATATGCTGCGTAGTTGCATTGCTATAAACATTATTATCATTATTATTGTGTATTCTTCCAACAATAATAAATAATACAACCTTCCACCCACTATCTATCTATCTATCTGTCTGTCTATCTATCTATCTGTCTATCTAACTATCTATCACACAAATATATATGTTAGGTCTGCACAATATATTGTCAGCTAATCATTATCACAGTAGTGGTAATGCAAATGAGCCCCTAAATAATCACAGTTTTACTGACAGACCGACCAATCACAGCTCCAGGTGACTTACTGGGTGTCCTGATAAAAGTCTTCATGTAATCCAATATAAGTTTAATTTTTTAACCATTAAAAGTGCTGGCGAATCGGCCCATGAATGGGCGGGGCTAAACTGCTGTAGTCAGAATAGGGAGATGTATTTAAATGTGTTGGTTTTGTGACATCGCAAAAGCTATGATTTGAAAACAGGCTGCTTTTTTAGCTTATTTTCCATATATGGACTGTATGGGTGAGGGGAGGAAACATTCCATCTGAATCAATATTTACAGGCTTTAAGATATGGTCCTTTAACTGTCATGAAAGGCATTGCAATTGTAGTGTGTAGCAGTAAAATCACAGTACAATTTTGTCCATATCGTGCAGCTTTTGGGGCTTTTGGGACTTTCAAACAAGTTTCAAAAGATTTACAATATGCAGCACAAGTACAATTTAATTCTGAGGTTGAGTGTAACCAGCCTGTAGGTGCATGAAGAGAGAGAGAGAGAGAGAGAGAGAGAGAGAGACTATGCTACTGCACTGTCGTATACTGATATGATTGAACAGTTGAATGTGTTTTCATTGGTTTGTGTACACAACAGCGTTTATGTGTTTAAGAATGGGTTGGGTATATGTGTGTATGTGTGTGTGTGTGTGTGTGTGTGTGTGTGTGTGTGTGTGTGTGTGAGTGTGTGTCATGCTGCTGTGCCTTCTGACTGGGC
>JBBPCZ010058078.1:0-12532 GCA_037974445.1 Brycinus macrolepidotus | reverse complement strand
AGTGAAGTACAGATACTCAAAAACTCTACTTAAGTACAGTACTCAAGTAAATCTACTTTGTTACTGTCCACCTCTGTTTGGCACCCATAGAAGGTTGGAGAGTCTGGTGGGAAAGAGAGAAGGTCACAGATGACCTGAGTTCTGTAAAGTAGAGAGTACAAAGGTGTTGCAGGACTTTGTAGGTGAGAAGCAAGATTTTAAGCTTGATGCAAGACTGAACTGAACTGGTATCCAGTGTAGCTGAGAGAGTATGGGGTAGAAACTGAACTTGTATCCAGCGTGAAGTGACATAAAGCAATTTTGGTGAGGGACTTGATATGGAGATCAAAATTAAGTAATGGGTCATATAGAACACCAGTGTTTTTGACAGCAGGACAGGGGTTAATAAGCACATTGTCAATACTAACATAAAACTGAATGAATTTGTAAGAAGGGATTTAGGGCTGACTAATAGAACTGCTGTATTAGTGTTTAGTTTGAAAAAGTTGTCCTGCATCCAAAGGTTTAAATCTGAAAGACAGTCTATTAGTGTGTGTGTGTGTGTGTGTGTGTGTGTGTTGGGGGCGGGGGTGAGTACTGAGATATACTTAATATCTTCTGCATTACAGTGAAAGTTAAGGCCACGGCAAGTGTAGGATCTAGATTAGAAAGAAAAGGGGCCCAAGAACGAAACCCTGAGGGACACCACACTTAACAGGAGAGGTGGAGGACTTGCGTGGACCTGTGTGAAAAACTGCTGTCTGTTTTTAAGATACAACCTGAAGCATTGAAGGCCAAAGTCAGAGAGGAGACATGATTTGAGATTAAGTGTTAAATCTCAACCTAAGGAGGAGGAGAATATTAAGAGAACCACTACCAGCGGACTGAAGGAAACTATTAACAGCATGCAGAAGTGGTACCTCAGTGCTGAGTTGTGTATGGAAGCCAGACTGAAAAAGTTCATATAATGTGTTATCATTAAAAAAGGTATGAAGCTGTGTAGCTATCACTCTTTCCATTACTTCAGCTAGAAAAGGAAGGTTTCAGATGGGTCTGTAACTGAATGGCAAAGATGGAGTAACTGCAGCAGTTTCGAGGGCAGCAGGGCTCAATACTCTTAACTGTGCAATAGTCACACTTATTGTGCAAAATTACTAATTCTGGAAGGTTTACATCCCCTTCACACTTTACTGTTACACTGCTGTGTTGCCTGTTTATCATGTTGTCTCTGTTAGAAATTGCACTTTGTTGAATGTTGCTTTATTTTGCACCATGGTGAAACATTGGAGAAATGTTGTCTGCAGGAAGAGCCCCAGCCTGAACCCTTTTTAATCAATTTATTCACTTTCAAACAACATTTTGGTGATAAACTCTCCACGTTCACTGAAATTTTAGTCTCCTCTTAAGTAAGACGTTTGACCCGGACGTGATGGGTTGGGTCGAAAGTCTTCCAAACGTGCAGCAGCAGTGAAGAGACCATCTCCTCTTACTTAATAATATCTGGAAATATCATCAAACTCATGAGAAAATATTCCACAAAATGTTCCACTTTGTCTTGAGGTTACAGTAATAAAGTCTCACTGAGAGTCAGAATCAGACTGTAATAAGAGTTTCTGAATCTGATCTCAGATCTGATCTGATCTCATTCTGCTACTATATGAAACTTTAAGCAGTTTCCTATGAGATCAGTAAAGTTTATTTCTTCATGTTCTCTAGTATGAAGATGTTTATAGTGAAGAACTCGATATTGTTGCTTATGTCAATAAATACGTAGTAACGGCTGTGTGTGTGTGAGTGTGTGTGTGTGTGTGTGTGTGTGTGTGTGTGTGTGTGTGTGTGTGTGTGTGCGTGTGTCTGGAAGTGTTTGAGGAACAGACAGTGTGACCGTTTAGCTGATGTTTGTGAAGTTTTTCTGATCTCCTTAGAGCAATAAATCAACCTGGCGGTTCCTCTGTTCCGCTCCTAAAGGGTGTGTGTGTGTGTGTGTGTGTTTGTGTGTGTATTAAGCTGGATCATTACTCACTTAAACACTTCTCTCCCTCTGATCCTCCTGCTATTTTTTATCTCCACAGTGACACTGAATCCACATGGTTCCTCTCAGAACCTTTTTGACTCTAGAGGTCTAAGATTTGACCGCCGACTGATGAAACTCGCCTGAGATAAATTTAGATATTCTTATCTAGATAACAGATAAGAATTAGATAACACTTTGGAATCATTTTGATAAGTTCAACTGAGTTGTTTATCTGAACTCTGTGAGCTCTGAAGGTGGACGGTCTGACTTTGAGGAGATCTGGTGTTGGGGGTCTGAAGGCGGACAGTCTGTCTGAAGGTGGACAGTCAACACCAGATCTCTGTCTGGAGATCTGGTATTGGAGGTCTGAAAGTGGATGGTCTGACTGTAAGTAGATCTGGTGTTGGAGGTCTGAAGGTGGATGGTCTGACTGTGAAGAGATCTGGTGTTGGAGGTCTAAAGGTGGACAGTCTGACCTTGAGGAGATCTGGTGTTGGAGAAAAGAACAATAAAAGAAGCATCAAAACAAACATCCATTCTGAAATTAAAATAATGTTATGGAGCAAGTCTTTACCAAACCTCAACACTTGATCACCTCTCTGAACAGCGTTTTGGGTTAAGAGGTCTTTTCGATCCATTTAAAGTGGTATCTTTAAGCGAAACCCATCTCTCCATTCCTGCTTGTCTCTTTTGAAGGTCCTGGGTACTCATGTAAAACACAGTGCGTAGAATTCACACTACAACATAGCGTACGAACAAAACTAGAAATATGCGTACGCCAAAAAAATTCAGATGCACAAAACTGCGTGTAAGCAAAGTTCTACGCTCTTTCTCTTTATAAATCCCAATCAATGTGAAATTGTACGCACGTGCAGGAACCCACAGTCACGCCCTGACTCCTCCCAAAATTATACATATTTGATTATGCAAATCAATATAAATACCTGCTTTGTTCAGGGTTTTGTTAAAAAACATTGGCCAAGGCACACGGGCAAAAGAAAAATTTCAGCGAATGCGAAGTGGAGGTGTTGCTTACTGAAATTGAGGCAAGAAAAAAAATGGTGGATTAAGTAGTGGCATCAGCAACATCAGCACGGGTGAGTTTTTTTTTTTAATTATTATTTTTTTTTTTTTTGTACTGTTCTTGTTTGGCTTATTTGCATGGTTAAGTTGAAAAAGCAAGCAGCAGATGCGGCATTACTTATGTTTATTCTGTTTCAGACATTAGTACAAGAAGTGACCCCCGTGCTGTGGACGAAACTCCTGCCGTTGATGGCACTGCTGTGCCGAGCACATCTTCGAGCACTGGCTGCACATACTCCCGTGCCTCAGAAACCGAGGGGCGACCATCCGGCCGTGTACCGACAAAAGCTGTGCTGCAGTCACAAAATGCAATTGTCAATGCTGTAAGAGATGTTACCAGTGAACTAAAAAATATAAATGCTGTGCTATGTGACATTAACCACACATTAAAAGAATTAGTTAAAAAATATATGCTGCGATTGATTACCTGTTTTTACATTCTTTCTTTTACATTCAAACGAAGTTGTAACGCTGCCCCATTTGGCGGAACATTTGGTGGGTCGAGGTCGGGTTCATCATTCCTCAGCTCTTCAGGTACAGGCAAGCCACGATGTTGTGCCACATTATGCAGCACGCTACATGCATGCACAATGCAACACACTTTCTGTGGACTATAGAGCAGCACTCCACCGGTCTTGTCCAGGCATCGCCAACGGCCCTTAAGCTGCCCTATAGTACGCTCTACCACCACCCGTGCCAGAGAATGGATGTCATTATAACGTCGCTCTTGTTCACTCTGTGGGTTTGCGAGAGGGGTGAGAAGCCACGTCTTCAGTGGGTACCCACTGTCCCCTAAGGAATTGTCAAATGGCTGCATCATACACAAAACGTACAATTTTGGCCCAAAATTATAAAACATAAGTCTTCTTACCTAGAAGCCAGCCATCGCGCGCCACACCATTTTCAAGTTTGTTTCCAACACTACTATTTCTGAGAATAAACGAATCATGGGTGAGCCAGGCCATCTCGCCACAACATTAATGAGACGCAGTTTCGCATCACATATTATTTGCACAATAATGGAATGAAAATGCTTTCTATTTACATAAGCAAATTCATTCTCTGAAGGCGCCTTTATAGCAATGTGTGTGCAGTCGATCGCTCCGATTACATTTGGAAAACTGGACATCGCTGCAAATTGCGCTTTAATGTTTGCTTGTTCAACCACAGTGTAAGGAAATATTATATATATCTGGATGCCAAGCGGTTTATACCATCCCATTCAGCGGGCATGGCGCGACTCAGTGATGGCTGAGAAATACCTGATCGGTTTGCAAGTTCACGCTGAAAAGCTCCTGTGGCTAAAATCCCGAGGGTGGATAGAACTTGTAGCGGGACAGGTATGGCGCAGTTCCTTAAAGTCTGCCTTTGTAAAGCTGACCCCAGTTCAGCACACAGCTCCAAGAGGATAGCTCTTGGAAATCTAAATCGACTTAGAAGCCAGTCATCATCATGGACCAGGAAATCAGTATGATCCCTGAATATGCGCTCTCTTCTAATTGCGTTATTAGAAGATATCTTCCATTTGCGATATCTTCTAATAACGCAAGAGCAGCCATGGTAGTTGCAATAGTTTGGCCATTCTCTCCACCATTTTATTGTCACATTCAGTTTGTTTAATTGATTACAATCAGGTGTCCACGATATACAATTAATTTTGGTGTCCTTGATAAAGACCGCGTCATTAATGCGAGTATACAAAAGGGAAGACATAGTACCACTGATTTGCCACTAGGTGCCACCCTTTTACAAAACCGAGCAGAAACGTGCTTACGCATTGGTTGGGGTGGCCGTGAAAATGTGCGTAGCGGTATGCCAAGTTTTTATCTCGGCGTACGCCGCGTTTATACATGAGGACCCTGGTGACCTGTAGATGGTAATTAGAGAGGAAGAGATCAAGATTAGTTATGTTAAGGAATAGAGTTTCAAAGGACGAGAACTTAAACTCTGTTTTCTGATTAATATTTAAAGCACTACTATATATGGTTCCTGTGCCTCCCCTTCTACCGTTTAGTCTAGGACTGTGTACGTAATTGTAGCCTGGAGGTGTGGCCTCATTTAGAGCAACAAACTCATCTCTGTAAGACATAAGGCTTTGAGATTCTTATCAGTTATTATTTCATTAACAAATAGAGTTCTAGGCGCGAGCGATCTGATGTTTAGCTGTCCCAGCTTTAGCTTTAGATCTAAGGTGCTGAACTTACTGGTGGACTGAGAGAGATTAATTAAATTATTCGAGTATACTTTTTGAATTTTCCTACTTTTCTGTTTAGTTTGGGGGACAGATATGGACTTGATAGAGTGGAACCTAGGTGATGACTCAAGGCAGCTAGCAGACTCTCGGTTTAGCCAGTCTGTCTACCTCCTAGTCTCAGCACTGGTTAGTCAGCAGCGGCTAGCTAACAGACTATGGGCTATGCTGCAAGAGATGAGAGCAGCACCCTTCCGCGAGTGGTGGATACCGTACCGGGCTAAGAGACGAGGCTTGCCCTCGAACATGGACCAATTGTCAATAAAACCCACATTGTTTTCCGAGCACCACTTCCAGCAATTCAGCGTCCAAAGCCTGCTATAAGCCTCAGGGCCACACCGCATTGGGATGGGGCCAGAGTAGATTACAGCATCGTACATAGTCTGGGCTAATTTGCACTCCTCTTTAACACTACTCTTAGTGACCTCTGACTGCCACAGATGAATATCATTAGTTCCTACATGAAACACTGTCCTCTCATACCTATGACTAGCTAACAGCTTCAGTTTCCTTACAATGTCCGGCGCTCTGGCACCCGGTATGCACCTAACAGTAGCTGGTGCTGGACCCCCTAAAAGAAGTAGCTAATTTCACGTGTCGAATAACTGAATCACCTGTAACCAGAGCACTTTCAACAGGCTTCTCAGTGGGCATTTCACTGAGCGGGGCAAATCTGTTTGACATGTGAACGGGAGGAGGACAGTGGTGCTCGCGTGGGGAAGCTCTCATGTGAGGGAGAGCTCTGTGACTATGCTACCGAATCGTCACCCAATCGCCCTGCTGCGGGGGCTCTACAGCTGGAGTTGGGGGGGTACTAACTTCCCCTAAGGCACCCGGACGTGCTAGCAACAAGCTCGCCTCTTGACTCCTATCCCTAGTTAAAGTCTGGATGCGTTTCTTTTATTCTGAAACCTTCCCCATCAGATATGTAACTAACGTACACTTCACACAAATAAACTTCTTGCTAATGCTAGTGACAGAGGGACTGAGCTAAACATGCCACACTTACCGTTAATCGGTCCGGTCTTCTCTCATCTGTGGGTTGATGGTGTTGTAGACCAATGAAAATAGTTTAAAAGTTGTCAAAAAGGTCAGGGTAACTCACTAGTATATAATAATTAGCGACTAGAACAGAAAACAAATGCGCCGAAGCAACGTTGAAACGCCGAGCAGCACTGGCAGCAAAACAGGAAGGCACTTCATTACCGGAGCAATATGCAGGGGACCCAGAGGGATGTCGAAACTTTATGCTGGCATGTGAACTGTATTTCATAGAGTTTCTGGAACTGACAGACACTCCAAAAATTTTCATCGTTATTCAGTGACTCACAGGGCAGGCTCAGGACTGGGCTGCCGCCGTCTGGAGAGATGGGGGCCCCGTCATCTCAAATTTTTTCACCTTTATTAATCAGCTAAAGACGGTATTTGACCATCCGGACTAGGGGCAGTTGAGCGAGGAGCAAGGAGGTATGTTTGCTGCTGACTATTGCAGTTTAGGATTATTCCAGTTTAGGATTCTTGCTGCAGATAATGGGTGGAATGAGTGGGGACTTTTGGTGGTCTAACACCAAAGTTGGCATGTCGAGATACTGGTCTGGATCTGGACAACGTCATCAGCCTAGCAACAAAGCTAGATCAACACCTCAAAGGAAAGCAGCACTGCATGTCGCCACTGCATCAAAACACTAGTCAGCCACATCATTGGGCACAGACTTTGACTGCTACTTCCACTACCTCTGGTGCCGTGGGTGAGCATGGAGTCAAACCAATGCAGTTGGGGACTTCTCGTCTGTCTGTGGAAGAATGTGCACAATTAAAAAAAGAAAAGTGACTTCGCCTTTATTGTGGAGAAAGTGGATATTTTCTACATCCATGTACTCTCAGACATAGTGCCTCTACCAAAAAAGTATCAAATTTCCATTTAGTTCCTTATAATTAGTTTGTCAGTTTCTTTCTTTGTTGATAACAATCCTATTTGTCTCTCTGTTCTAATAGATTCCGGGTCAGCTGGCAGCTTAATTTCCCAGTCCATCATCACTTCACTTTCACTCCCTGTAGTTTCTCTGTCCAGCCCCGTCACTGTAAATGCCTTGGATGGCCAACCAGTCAGTGATTCCCTTGTATCACATGTCACTCAGCCTCTTAGTCTCCTATTTCCCCCAAATCACATTGAGACCATTCAATTCCTCGTTTTACCCCATTCACAACACTCCGTAGTTCTAGGTCTGCCCTGGCTTTGCCTTCATAACGCTGTCATAGATTGGAAAAATAAACAAATGACATCTTGCTCCTCTCATTGCTTACAGTCCTGTCTGCAGTTAGTGACCAATATACATGCCACCTCCATAGAAAGCTCGTTCGCCCACACACCTATCAACATTCCTCATGAATATTTGTCACTGACTGAAGTGTTTAGTGCTGCTAAGGTGACCCGTCTTCCCCCTCACCGGTCGTGGAATTGTGCAATCGACCTCCTGCCTGGCATTACACCTCCTCGGGCACATATATACCCATTGTCCCAAGCTGAGACTTGGGCAATGTAGGAATGCATGTCTGAGGGGCTCAAGCAGGGGTTTATTTGTCGATCCACATCCCCAGCCTCTGCCAGATTCTTTTTTGTGAAGAAGAAGGATGGCGGACTCAGACCCTGCATCGACTACTGAGGGCTCTATGCCGTTATGATGAAGTATCCCTACCCTCTTCCACTTATCCCAACAGCTATAGAATAACTCCATAGGGCATGAATTTTCAATAAACTTGACCTACGGAGTGCCTATCCGAGCAGGTGATGATTGAAACACTGCGTTTATCACCACCTCTGGTCACGACGAGTACTGTGTAATGCCGTATGGACTCGTAAATGCCCTGTTTCTTCCAAGCATTCATGAATGACGCAATTACAGACATGTTTAACGGATTTATCATAGTTTACTTGGACAACATTCTCATTTACTCATCCTGATATGCTTAACATGTGAAGCATGTAAAAACAGTGCTCATTCACCGATGGGGGTTAGTATGGATGAGAATAAGGTGTCTACTGTGTCTGAGTGGCCGGAGCCATGCTCGGTTAAGGAGTTGCAGAGGTTTCTAGGGTTTGCTAACATTTTCCACAGGTTTACCTGGGATTTCAGTTCCGTTGCGACTATGCTCACAGACCTCCTAAAGGGTAAACCAAAAAGATTACTTATGACTCCTTGTGCTAGGGAAGTGTTTGTTAAATTAAAATCATTGTTTATGAATGTTCCCATTCTAAAGATGCCTGACCCTACTAAACCCTTCATACTGGAGGTGGATGCCTCCAAGATAGGTCTGGGAGTGGTACCGTCGCAGTGACATGGAATCCCAGGTAAGTTGTGCCCCGTGCCTTCTTCTCTCGCAAGCTGTCAGAGGCAGAGCACAATTATGACGTTGGTAACTGCAAACTGCTAGCGATCAAAGCGGCATTAGAGGAGTGGCGTCACTGGCTGGAAGGAGCGTGCCACCCTTTTGTCGTTCTTACTGACCACCGGAACCTTGAATATATCCGGCAGATAAAACGCTTGAACTCTCGTCAAGCACGGTGGGCATTATTTTTTTCTCAATTTAATTTCTCCATCACTTATCGCCCCGGTAGTAAGAATGGTAAAGCAGACGCTCTCTCTCGAAGTCACCCCGCAGCAGAAATTATTTCTTATGACGTGAGATTTGCTCTTGTGCTCCACAGTTTTTTCACAGATTGTGATGCAGTTACAGTAGGTCATCACACACAAGCTGTCTGTTCAGTGTGCATACGCTCACATATTCACACTCACAAGTCTCTGCACCTTGTCATTCAAACTGCCAGGCCATGTTTGCAACAGTTTATTTGTGAAAAAACATTCACATTCATGCTCCGCCCACAAATACACACAATTGTTGACGAGTGACACAAAAATCCCCTTCAACCTAGTGAACTTAGGTTTTAGAAATGTAGACTTGCTATGTAATGTTGAGTTTGCAATTTGGTACTCTACACTACCAAGCTGGACTGTGTTGTTGTAGGTAATCAAATCTAAGTGGGCCGGAAGTGACAACGAATTTGCCACCATACTAATGTTAGCTCATTGCACAACAAATAAAAAACTTAACAGCTCACTAAATGTCTATCTCTTGACAAAAACTGTGCACCACAATTTCTCATTGGGTTTGATAGGATTTTGCCAATGTTATGTAAAGCTTGTCCAATCTTGCAACAGATGCTTGGAATGAACGCATTTCTGAGCAGGGCATGAAAAGGTCAATTAACAACAAAATCCACAGAACCACTGTAACCTTATATACTATTTTTTGTTTATTAACTCTATACAAAATAAAAAGTAATAATCGTTGATGAGCTTTACCATGTACAGTCCAGTGTAACTGGACCCTGTTGACCCTGTAGTGCCCATTTATGCATTGTGTGCTGTGCACTGGATATGCGTTCTGTGTGCCAGTACACTGTGAGTATATATGTTGCATGTGTGTGAGTGCGCGTGTGTGTGTTTGTGTGTCTCCTTTCAGCCTAGCCCACTAACTGGCTAAAAGGGCCTCAGGGGCAAACCTAGGCAGCATGTCCATGCCCGCGCTGAGAACAGGCAAGAGAAATGAAAAACGTGTCATTTATTTAATTATTTTTTTCTCAAATTTATGTCACCATGGCAACAAGAGTTTGCATCTTTCTCTCTCTCTCTCTCTCTCTCTCTCTCTCTCTCTGTCAGAAGTGAGTGAGTGGTGGCGTGTGAGTGAGCGAGAGCGGGTGCTGGTGCGTGAGTGAGCTGTTTATATTTCTTTTTTCTCTTCTTTCTATTCTTTCTTCTTAGTGTTTGTCTAGGTGGTGGTGTAGTTTGTGCAGGGTGTTGGGGGGTGGTAGGGTCGGTGTGGGTGGGGTGGTTGGCTGGCAGCTGGTGTTTTGCTGGTCGCTATGGTGACTTTGAGGAAAAGTGTGTTTGATCGACTTTCACACCAGGATGGTGTTAAAATGGTCCCTGATGGAACCTGCTCTGCAGAGGAGTGTGTTCTGGCTGTGGGTGAAGTTGTGGGGTGTGACAGTATTATGTCTGCATCCAGAATGAACGGCGCTGTGGTGGTTTTCTTAAACAGTGTCGAAAAAGTTAACACGGTGGTGCAGAGCGGGGTGGTATTAAAGGATGCCTTCACGCCCGTAATTCCTCTCGTCCGTCTAGCTCACAAAATAAAGTTATCAAATGTCCCGCCCTTTATTAAAGATGATCTTTTGCTCTAGGATCTGGCCCACTATGGCCAGTTCGTGTCCCAGATGAAAAAGATCCCCCTTGGCTGTAAATCCCCCCTGCTTAAACATGTGGTTGGGGTTTGGCGTGGGGGGGGCATAGTCAGGAGGATAGTGCGGGGGCGGGACAGAGTGCAGTCGGCCCAGGGGAGACAGAGTAAGTTCAGAGGGGCCTTCGGCTTCTGACTTACAGGCCACAGCTCTGGGATGTGAGCTAGTAACTGAACCTATAGCTGAGCGCATTGAAAGTAGACACTGTGACAGAGGAACAATCAGTGCTTTCTGCTGAGATGGAGACTAATCACATGGGGAGTGAAGCCAGTGGGGCCGATGTCACTATGGAGGAGGGCATCTTTATTGGGTGGGGGGGGAGATATTGATTTTTCAGCAGAAGAGGCCTGTTTTAAGGCCACTTCTGGGAAATGGAAGTTTAAGGGTGCTAAATATGGGGATAATAAGGTTAAGGCACTACGTGTTACTGAGACAAGGCCTGAGAAGTATGATGAGGATGACATGGGATACAGTATGGTGGATGATTCTGATTCGGATGTGCCTGAGGCTAGGGGCAGGCGCAGCCGCAGCCATAGGAGTGCTCATTTATTCCTGAAAATTAGGTCATTTCTTCAAAAGACCAAAAATGGAGTGGGGGAGCAAAATTCTTTTTAGTGTTATGAGCGCTACTAGAGGTGGGGTGGCTGTTCTGTTTGCAAGAACACTGTTACTGGTTGCTGTTGAAGTAAAGCATATGATTAAAGGGAGGTTTATGATTGTGCAGGGAATGTTTGAGCACTTTTGGTTTAATATTGTAAATGTTTATGCTCCAGTCATTGGTGCTGATAGAGTTGATCTTTTGGAGTCTGACACTTGGAGGACTTTACACCCGAATGTTTTGAACAGTTTCGTGGGCTCATGGATGTGACAATTTTGTATTAATGGCAAGGCTTGACAGGCTCTGTTGCTTTAAACACCACCTCAGTGTCATTAAAGGGTGTGTGATTGTACGAATTTTTTTTTCTGATCATAGCATGGTTCTGTGTCCTATTTTTATTGCAAATTTTAAACCTAAGAGTGCCTACTGCCATTTTCACAGTTACTTGTTGTGTGATGTGCATTTTCAGCAGGTGTTTTTAACTTTTTGGACTGCTTTTAAATTACGGAAACAATGTTTTGGCACTTTGCGACAGTGGTGGGATTGTGGGAAGTTTGGAATTAAGCAGCTTTGTCAACAGTATAATTTTTAATGTCTCGAAACACATTAATCAGTCCATGAGGCAGCTGGAATCAGACATTTTAGATACACAACAACGCATAGTTTCTTCTAATGACCAAGGTCATACTGCTCTACTACAGTCTAGGAAAACTTCCCTCGGTGTCAGGGCACAGGGGGCTCTGGTCTATTCACGTTTTCGAAGATTAATACACATGGATGCCCCTTCTAAGTTCCTCTTTGGCTAGGAGAGAAAAATGGTCAGAGCCGGCTCATTCTTTGCAAGAGCTGACTGACCCTGGCAAGAGCTGACTGACCCTGACAATATAAGATGTCGGGCTGTTCGGTTCTACTCAGACTTGTACCACCGTGAGCATGAGGACACTGGCGAACTGGCACAGGACACAGGACTTCAGCACACATTTAGATGGCAAACTCTTGAAGCCTTTGGTTTTAGCCCTTTTTTTAATAGCATGGTTCAGGTTTTGTACCGGGACATCAATGGTGGTTTGTGTACGCCCTTCAAGGTTGGTCGGGGGGTCCGGCAAGGCTGTGCATTAACTGCCATGCTGTACTCCCTCGCCATTGAGCCACTGTTAAATAAGCTTCGCTCCAAAACTGAGGGTGTGTTTTTGGTCCAGCGTGATGCACGTTATAGAGTTTCGGCATATGCTGGTGGTGAAGTTATAGAAAACAAAAACTGCTCTTTACCATTAGTGACGAAGTTTTGGACCGCTGGGACCGTCAAGG
>JBBPCZ010058057.1:0-12532 GCA_037974445.1 Brycinus macrolepidotus | reverse complement strand
TAAGTAAAGTACAGATACGTAAAAATGTACTTAAGTACAGTAACGAAGTACAAATACTTCGTTACATTCCACCACTGGCACCGGATAAGAAAACTGCACGATATTTCATATGGTAGACTATTGCACAAAATAGGAAGATAATAATGCACATAATGATAATGATTTAAACCCAATAAGAAATTGCACAACAGAATAGCATCAGGTTATTCGATTGGTCATCCTTAATTTTATAACATTGCACTGAAAAAAGAAAACTGGTCACCAATATCATATTCAGTTTAAGCTGCTTCTCATTACCTTTAAAGCTCTCCATGGTTCTGCGCCACTACCTCACTGAATTACTTCACTCTCATACTCCCACCCGTTCTTTACGTTCTTTACTTTCTTTACGTACCGGCTTGCTTAGTGTTCCCAAATTACCTCTGTCTTCAATGGGTGGTAGATCTTTTAGTGCTGTGGCTCCCAAACTATGGAACTCCCTCCACTAGAATTTTCGCAATACTTCCTCTCTTGTTTCCCTCAAAACCCTCTTTTCTCTCAGCGTTACACCTCTTCTTCTAACTCTTGATTCTGCTCTATTTGTTCTTTCCTACTGCTGTACCCTGTCTTGTAATTTCTCCTGTTTAATGTTTGTTTTGTCTACTGCCGTCTGTAATATGCTGTTTCTTGTTCTATGTCTGAACTATCTGCGACCTTGAGTTTGAGAAAGGCGCTATATAAATAAAAATTATTATTATTATTATGGTGGCCTGGTGGTTAAAGAGTTAGGGTTAGCTAGTTGCCCCTGTGATCAGAAAGCCGTGGGTTTGAATCTCAGGACTGCTAGTGGCACCACTGAGGTAACCTTGACCAAGACAGCGTCCCCAGCGTCCCCTGTGTTCCTGGCGGCCCACTGCTTCACTTGGTGAATGGGTTAAATGCAGAGAAAGAAGTTCACGCTGTGTTATTATAAAACCACTCCAGACTCCAAACAGCACCTATGAATGGTCATTTTTGATCCAAGGTTGGAATTGTGCCTGTAATTATACCTCTCCCTCTCTCTTCACAGGGTGATGGTTCTGGATGCGGGGAAAATAGTGGAGTTTGATTCCCCCAATGCACTGTTGGAGAAGCAGGGCCACTTTTTTGCCCTGGCCAAAGAAGCTGGAGTCACGTCAGCGCAATTCACAGCACTATGAGCTTCACACAGTGGATGAAGCACCTGGATAGAGCACTTGGCTATGGAACACAGTCTGGTATCGTCAATGATGTTCTGCTGTTGCACCTACAAGCAAAGCAATTTGCTCAACAGTGCTCTGGGTAGACTGTAACTGCATTTGTAAGTCACTCTGGAGCCTCTGTTCAATAAGTGACTCAAAGAACTGTCAAAGGAAGGGCTTCATGCTGCTTTCTGCTCACACTGTTTTTTTTACCTTCTCCAGTTAATATATTGCCTTTTAAAGAAATGAAGGAATTGAATCTGTTTGCTTGTTTGTTTGTTTGTTTGTTTGTTTGATATCAACCTATTTGCTAGTAATAAAGTTTTCAAAGTTTTTGGTCATATTTGTTCTTCTATATTTGGACCGCCTATAACATCAGCTCTCCCCACATGCCACAAAAAGCTTATATAATTTGAACTGTATTTAAATTTTCACACATGAATGCAACAATACTTTAAGCAAAGCCACATCACCATGCACGGCATTCTTTCCTGTCAATGCCATTAGTCTTTCCATATCAGAAAGCAATTTTAAAAGGCCAGTTGGTTGGAAAATTGAACAGAACTTGCCTTTGAAGTTCATGATTCGTTTATAGAGGTCAATTCCAACAAGTGGCTTTCACATCATTTCTCAACTGACATCAAATTTACCTTCCCTTCTTCCACCCCAACTGCTTCCATACATCTTTATGGTTGTGTATGGAAATTATGTGTAATAGGTCAAAGTTTCTGATCAGAAACTGGCCTGAAATAGCCCTCCTTCATGTTCTAAACCATGACATATGCAAGCTCTAGATGTCATATACTTGCAGCCTGATGGTACTGAGGTCTGTGAGATGCGCAGGTGTACAGATACCATTATCAATGTCCTTGTAGATTTTTATTTTTGTGAAGCCACTAGTAGTGCAGATACACTATATGGACAAAAGTACTGGTACCCCTGATCATTAGACCAATAGGGACTTTAATGACATTGCATTCAAATACATAAACTTTAATATTGAATATGCCCATTCATTCTGTAGAGCATTTATGAAGTCAGGCACTGATGTTGGACGCAAAGGCCTGGCTCATAATCTCTGTTCCAGTTCATCCCAAAGGTGTTGGATGGGGTTGAGGTCAGGCCTCTGTGCGGGCCAGTCAAGTTCTTCCACACCGAACTCATCCAATCATGTCTTTATGGACCTTGCTTTGTGCACTGGGGGCACAGTCATGCTGGAATTGAAAAGGGTCTTCTCCAAACACAGTTGGAAGCATGGCATTGTCCAAAATGTCTTGGTATGCTGAAGCATTAAGATTGCCCTTCCTTGGAAGAAAGCCCAAAGCCTGAAAAACAGGTGTGTCCCAATACTTTTGTCCATATAGTGTTTGACGCCAACAATTGTGAAATGAACTGTTTCTTTCTGACATGCATCAGATGATTCCACATTAAAACATGTCATGCTGGCCCAGCATTTAAACTGATTTTGGTAATACCGCCACATTCTAGCTGTTAACTGGATAACTGTTTGGTGGGGCAGGGTAACTAAATTACACTGAAAAACAGATTCTAGATTCTATTAAGCTGATAGAGAACACAGTAAAATCATCATTTTTATACGCTCTGGCACGAGAACGAAAACTGGCCAGGTTTGGAGAAACATCTGGCTGGTTCTTTGATTATATAGATTGTTTTATATTTGACTATATAGACTACATAGAAAACAAAGATGAGCATTACACTTGAATAGAGAATTTCACTCAAATTACGTCCACTGAAATGAAAAGTATGCACCCCAATATAAGATTTCTTCTGATTGTATTTCAAGAAGGTTGAAGCTAAGTGCAAGACCATTACTGTGTTTAGCCAAGTTCAGGATTTGCAGTTAACCTACCTACATGGAACTCACAACAACCACCCTAAACAGGGGAATAAAGTCCAACAATAAGAGAAGAAGAATAACCGACCTTGTCTTTTAGTTTTTTTTTCAGTCGCTCTCCCGTACATACCTTGAGCTGCATTGGCTGCCATATGGTCGTGTTTGTTTCCACCTATGAAACCTGTGGAATCCTATCGAGGTCTATTTTTTGGCATGTGTGCAGGCACCAGTTGGAATGTGTGCACCATCTTGCTTCTTGGTATCGATGTTGTCTATTGTCAATACTGATACTGTACTCAAGTGCCAAAGAGTTTTAATCGTCCCAGAATTCTTGAACAGTAGACCTGTTTTCTTTGTACGTTGCCAGCCCAGGTGTGTGGCCTTTATCTCAGACTATGAGTGGGACTTTTATCTTTCTCCAGATATATTTAGAGAATGTCTTTAATCATTCTCTTCCTTTCATCCTGAATGCTTTTAGACATTCATTTCACTACCTGCCATGTCCTGAGAGCCTGTTAAGAAAGACATTAGCGAATGAAGGTAGACTGGTGCCCAAGTAGACTGGTTAGGTTCATTTCCATGTAACTACTAGAGATTCAGCCATGTGTGTTGATCCAGCCTGGGAGGAAATTAAATCAGACATTGGAAAAAAAACAAGAAAGCTCTCCGTGATGACAGAGGCACACCATGCTTTCACATTCTGTAATGAGGTCTGGAGATACTGGGATTGTCAGAAGGCCACGTTTGGTTTTGTTCATTGTTCAGGAGAAAAGCCTCCAATAAGTCCACATACCCAATATTGTACAATATTTAAATAAATGAGTGAAAAAACATCTTTGTTACTGTGAGCTTTATTTTATTGAGATATTGAGGTATTCGTGCGAATGTGGACAAGCGGTCCTGACTGCAAACACAAATCCACTGTTTGCTTTAAAAACCACATTGAAAAAAAACATTTTCAGAATTCTGTGGCATGATGTTCCCTCACATTTCAAAAGCTTTAGAGCTAAAGTCAGTAGTGAAATGAATCTCAGGGGGGTTTGGGCTATTACTTTGAAAGAAATGTTACAAAATTCATTATAGCGGTTTAAAAACACAGTAGCCTATTCCAGTTTAATATTCATTCGCACATTTCCTGTAACCACTTTCCTCACTAGGGTCACAGGTACCCGGAGCCTATCCCAGGGTCTACGGGTTTGAGGCAGGAGATCACACTGGGCGGGGTGCCAGCCCACCACAGGACGCACACACACACAATCAATTAGAATCCCCAATTCACCTGACATGCATGTCTTTGGACTGTGGGAGAAACCGGAGACCCCGGAGGAAACCCACGCCACCACGAGGAGAACATGCAAACTCCACACACACACACGGCCAGGACCCAGATTCAACCCCCCAATCTTGGAGGTGTGGGGCAACAGTGCTACCCGCTGTGCCACCATGGGGCCCAGTGTAATGTTATGAATGATTATAATCAAAGTGTTATTATAATCAAAATTTTGTTGCATTTAGCACTTATTTACAAGGCAGGCCTCATCATCTCAGCCCTCCAAACATTGCTCTAAATAAAAATCTGTAGAAAAAACCTCAATATGAAAATACACTATACCATAGAAATGCTGGGTATGAACACAGCTGAGTGAAATCTAGCGACACAAATGGTAGTTTGGAGTACCGAGTAAGTACTCGGAGTACTGCCATGTGCAGAAGTTTGCAGATGACACTGCTATTGTTGGATGTATAAGGAATGGACAGGGTGAGGAGTACAGGAAGCTAATCCAGGACTTTGTATTATGGTGTGACTCCAACCACACCATGATGGTGGTGGATTTCAGGCGGCCTAGGCCTCACCTCGAGCCGGTAACAATAAAAGGGGAATGTGTAGAGATTGTCCAGACCTACAAATACCTGGGAGTGCAACTGGATGACAAACTGGACTGGACTGCCAACACAGATGCTCTATGCAGAAGAGGATAGAGCCGACTGTACTTCCTCAGAAGGCTGGCTCCCTTCAACATCTGCAAAAAACTGCTGCAGATGTTTTATCAGACTGTTGTGGCGAGCGCCCTCTTCTATGCAGTGATTTGCTGGGGTGGTGGCCTCAAGAAGAAGGACGCCTCACGACTGGACAAACTAGTGAAGGAGGCGGGCTATGTTGTCGGCATATAGCTAGACAGTTTGTCATCCATGGCAGAGCGACGTGCGCTGAGCAGGCTCCTGTCAATCATGGACAATCCACTGCATCCTCTGCACTACATCATCTGCAGACAGAGGAGCAGCTTCAGCGACAGGCTGCTGTCGCTGCCCTGCTCCACTGACAGATTGAAGAGGTCGTTCCTCCCCCACGCCATGAGACTCTTTAACTCCACCAAGGGAGGGAAACGCTAACATTAACATCCACATCCACACATCTGCGCTGCACTGCACCACGCACTTTAACTATACATGTCTGTTTGTACCGGACTTTTTAAAATTAATTTGCACTGGACAGTTAATTTACACCACACTAGTATTACCTTTTTAGTTTTATCATGTTTGTCTATATTGTTTGTATTACGTCTGCTATCTTTTGTGTATACTGCTGGAAACTGTGAATTTCCCTCTGGGATGAATAAAGTATCTATCTATCTATCTATTGCACATGAAGACTGTTGCACGAAAGATATTGCACTTAATGACGTTTTTCAGCACCCATTTAGAAAATGTCACGTGATATTGCACATGGTAAGACAACTACACATAAGATATTGCACATAATGATAATGTTTTAACACCCAATAAGAACACTGCACAAATTTGTACATCATAGCAAAAATAATGCACATAGTCATACACATAATAATAATGACAGTTATTTAAACCTGGTAAGAAATTACACAAGAAGCAACAGGCTATTGCACAGATTATTGTGTAGATGTGAGGATGTGTGACATTGTAAACTGAGAAATCTATAAGAGAAGTAAAATAACTTTGTTAGTTTTATTGAGAGATTTTCATATTTAGCTGTCATGCCCTCTTCCAAGCTTCCTCTTGTTTCGCACTATGGACCACCAGCTTTGCCAGGCTTGTCGCTATAGCACCCCTTGCTGTACTCAGCATGCAGCTTGAGCTTGCATTGCATTATGAATTGCATTTTCACACATTTTTAGAATGCAATGAATGCAAACTGTGTAGTATGTTTCCGGCCTTAGGTTAGATCTAACCTACTCTATGATGTGGCCTCAATATGCACACACAGTCTGTGTAATTGTTTCACAGCTACACCCCTGTATATATTAACACCTCTATCTCTTCATCATTGAACTTTCATTTGCTGCTTTGTCTTGAGCTTGATGGCTCTGTTATTTCACTACTATTTAAACGCTGTGCCTCATATATCCATCTAGACGTCCATTTCAAGTACACTTTGTTTTTCTTGCGCTGTTCTCATGTTCTTTTCCACGCCTGCCGGTTAATACACTCTTTAAGAGCAGCATGCTCATATCCAGCTTGCCTGTGTTTTTTGAACCCCTGTCTATATCATGTTTTCATCACCCATCGTTGCCTCGTTACACAGTTATGTACTTGACTGTTAATTGAACTATCATCCTCCACGACACATAATAATGATATGACAGTGAGATGCAGTGGAATTATTTAAGTGGATTGCATGTTGTAGGCTTTATTCGGCTGCTCAGATGATTGTCTTGTCATTTCAATATTCATGTTAATTTGAACATCATAAAAGATAATGAGGGATGACAGCGTCAGAGCGCTGTAGGCTGAATGTTTCATAGATCACGTAGGATCTCTTTGGCCAGTCAAATAGTGGCATTCATTAAGACCTCAAAAATTTCAATCGAGAAGAAGAAGCGTGATCTTCATTTTCCATTCCTATCCACTATCTCAGGAAGGTGTAAGGTTGACCATTAAATCAAATGGGAAGACAAGGATAAAGCACATGTGGGTAAAAACACAGCTCAGTAATGCTGCCAAGGCTCCATTTCAAGTACTATTGGCTGTCCTTGATCATACATTCCTGAGAATGTATAGGAATATATATTTCAGATTATACTAGGAATCTTGTCACCTCCCCAAACTCATGTTCACCCTCTTCTCCAGACTTTTACCTGACAAGTAAGTGAATAAAAGTAAGTAAAGTGGCCCTTATAGTCATGTGTATACACACCACACAGCGTGAACAGTGTGACATTCTTCTCTGCAGTTAATCCATTCACCAAGTGAAGCAGTGGGCAGCCAGCGACGCAGTGCTTGGCGAGCAGTGTGTGGGGACAGTACCTTGCTCAAGGGGACCGCAGTGGTGCCATTGCTATTCCTGGGATTTGAACCCACAACCTTCTGATCACAGGGGCAACTCCCTAACCACCAGAGCACCAGCTGCCCCAAGCACTCATACCCAATAAAAGATACCTTCTGGGTCCAGCTTCTTCCTTGACGATATCCCATTATCAAAAGTGATACTGACCGATCCAGCTGGAGAAAGCAGAGCGACTCCTCAGAGAGCTCCACCATTGATCAGTAGGAAGAAAATGTGAAGGGGGAGGCCAAGCTTCACAAGGCCTATGTACACTTGTCTGTTTGAGTTCGGCAGCCACACTGCCCAGAGAAGAGTGGATAGCAAGGAAGAGGACTGATGAAAGATTATAGCAGCAGTCTTCATCCACTAGATAAGGTCTGTGCAGTCTGCACACTCCCAAACCAGCCAGGCCTAGAACTGGCTACTACTAAACTAAGACAAAACTGACAAGAATGAATTCGATTTTTGTAATAATAAAAAACTGAACATGAGACTATATAGAGTGCAAAAGATCACTGTAAATTCCAGATTACATTCATTATAATTACATTGGATGATCTCCACCTTCACCAAGGCCTTTTCAGATGGAGCTTCAAATGCACCTTGCTCTCATAGGTCATGAGTCTTCTGACGAGGAGACTGCTGAAGGTCCTTTTTTCAGCAGGAATGTGTTTTATGATAACAGAGTGTGGCCAGTGTTAAAAGACTTGACTATCATTAGCTATTCAAGAATAATTCATTTCAAAAGTCCATAAACACACAGGAAATATACAGCAGTGAGCAGAGCACCTGTGCAAATGCAGCACATAGGTGACTTTAGGAAGGTGCACTATTCACGGGTCAGTATGTATGTCGTGCATTCCTGTGGTATCCATTGAGTAAGATGCTCCCAGCCGAGTCAGAAATCCATTTTTCAGCCTTTTCCCCCTACAGGTCCATTATGAAAGCCTCAGATCATGTTGAAACGACACATCTCCATGGAGACACAAGGATCTGTCTCTTTCCAGGCATCCGTGTACTCATCATGGTCTTACACACGGACAAATATCTTTGATGCGGAGGGTGCGCTGTTTGCTGGGGATGGGAGCATTACGTACACCCTGAACATTTCTTTCCTGTTCACAGAGTATTTCCAACATCAGTTTTGCAAATTACTGAATATCTCTCCTGGTGTGACCGAGAACCTGAGGTTTCTCCATATTTAATTTTGTTTTTTTGTTTTTTTGCTGTACCTCCTGTAATCAGTACTGAAGTTTATTTTTCTGCAGTAAAATGACTTTTCAGTCAGTTATTCTGGCATCCTGCTTAAAGAACTGAACTTCAGAAAGAACTGAAATTCAGCTTTTCGGAGTTGTGGAGATCCAAGTTCACACCGACCTCTTTCCACTTTTATTGGATGTTAAATGAAAATGGAATTAAATGGAGCTATATAGTTACAAGCAGACGTGCTTTGGGCCCCCTTTGAGCTTTTGTGGGTTCTGCATGTTATGTGAAGTAAAATTCTGTACACCTGCATCTTGCCTTTTCTTTCTATGGAAACGCGTGAGAAGTGTGCTCTGTGAAAGAGTGGGTGTCTGTGTGTTTGTGTGTGTGTGGGAGAGAGAGAGAGAGAGAGAGAGAGAGAGAGAGAGAGAGAGAGAGAAAGAGAAGGGAGGGGGCAAATGTTCTCAGGCAATGTTTCATTTGGTGGCTGAATCAGACTCGGGTGCACGCCTTTGACGCTGAGCTGTTTCACGGTAAGTCTGCCAGTCTCTTCAGGAAATATATTACTATACTAATTGTGTGTTGTGACAAAATGCTTAAGGAATTGCAGGCAGTAGATGGTGTCAGCAGTAGTTCTCCTTAAGTTTTACAACCACCTGTTTGCTTCACTCTACGAATGTGTTAAAGGCAGCATATAGGTTATCACCTGCCGTCCATAATCATATATATATATAGACATAACTACTATAATATCTTTTAATCTGTTTATGAAGAAACAACACATTTTTTCACATTTGTATGTAGATTAGTGGAATTAAATTGAGGTCAAAGTGAAAACTCTCTCAAAAATTCTAATTCTGATTGCTGGAATGTCATTCTTTCAAATAGCTTTAGTCTTTAAAGGCAACTGTGCTTATTTGAGAAAATAATTATAGGCTAGGGTTTTCCCCCCCCCCTCCTTTCCTTGCGGTTCTTTTTTTTTTTATCATGTTTCAGGCTCAGGTATGTAGTCTGCATTCAATGGGTCCCTTTCATTTGTGGGCATTCTCT
Organism: Brycinus macrolepidotus; assembly: GCA_037974445.1. Lineage (NCBI taxonomy): Eukaryota > Metazoa > Chordata > Actinopteri > Characiformes > Alestidae > Brycinus > Brycinus macrolepidotus. The sequence goes on along the minus strand of JBBPCZ010058057.1, from coordinate 2,922 downwards.
TGCAAAGTGAATGACCATGAAATAAAGAGTGGCAGCAAAGGCAGTGGTGTGAACAACGGAAAGTGGTTCATTAGGATCATGATGGGTGCTGTCATTATACGCCTTGGGTGGGCTTCGTTGTTCTAGGACCAGAGTGGATAAAACATGTATGATTGCAGAAAAAGCTCTTGAGGTGTTACAAAATTATGAATTATATGGGAACAATTAGAAGTACTTTTTTAGCAATCATTTGGTGTTCTTTGCTTATTCATTTTTATTTCTTTCATTTTTTTTTCTCAAGGCTTTTTGACCCCCCACCTCTGAGAGATCTTCCTCACAACAAGACCCTGCTTTCGAGCCTATAAGACTTTGCATACAAATTCATCTGCCAACATGAATGAATCTTTGTGGACATTTCAGTTTTCTTGTAACACGAGCCCAAACTCAGCACCCGATCTTTACATCGGCGTCACCAAGCAGGAGCCGTACCACATCGCCATCCCCATGACTGTGTTCTACAGTGTCCTCTTCATCTTTGGGGTTCTCTTCAATGGCATCAGCATCCTAACCCTCCTCACAGATACCCGAATGAAGGCCAGCGCCATCCAGCTCTATCTCCTCAGCCTGGTTCTGTCCGACATCCTCCAGCTCTTGACTATCCCAATCACTGTGTACCGCTACTACTGGGAGAACTACCCCTGGAGGTTAGGAGAACCCTTGTGCAAGGCGTACTTTATGGTGCGGCAGATGTACTGTGCCACCACCAGCTGGGTCATCCTGGCGTTCACAACTGAGCGCTACGTGGCCATCTGCCACACCATGAGGTCCCTGTCCAGCCTCAGAAGGTCTCGGCTGCCCTGTCTTCTGGGCTGGATCTGGCTGCTGTCATTGGGGTCCTCTGTGCCCTTCGCCCTGGTGTACAGGCACGCCCGGGCCTGCATCCTGGACTACGGAGCCACCTCACCTGACAAAGTTTTTGTGGTGTCCACCATGTGTGAGATGACCGAGAAGGAACCTTCCCCCGTATACAAGGGAACCCTGCTACTAAGAGGCATCCTCTGCTTCTTGGTTCCGCTCTTGTGCATCTTCACGCTCTACGTCCTTATCATCGCCCACTTCCGCTACAACAGCCGCCAGCGCACGGCCATCGGCATCACGAGGGCGGTCACCGGAGAAGGGAGCACACGGTGCCTCCAGAATGGGAAGCTGCTCCTCCAGGAGAAACGGGCTTTACGGCTGATGGGTGAGACGGTGTCTCCGTGGTGTGTTTCTGTTCTGTTGGTGCGTTCGCTGTGCTATCTTTCATCTTGCTGCTCTTTCTTCGTCTTGCAGGTGCAGTAGTGGTGGCCTTCTTTGTGTGCAACTTCCCTGACATCGCCTCCTCGCTCATGCAAGTGTATGTGGATTCCTGGTCAGGAACGGTGCTCACGGTCTACACGGTTCTTAAGTCCTACCTGTCGCTTCCCCTCTGGTACGTCAACAGCGCTCTCGACCCCATACTCTTCTGCATCTCCTCCAACGTGTTCAGGAAGGCCTGCTGGAAGACTCTCGGCCCCCTCAGGCCCCGATGGCCTTGCTTCTGCAGACACAAGAGCCCTGCCTCCGTGACGAGCAAGGCCAGCCAGAACTCCACAGGGGCAGCCAGCACGTCAGCCTAGGGCATTCTTATTTGACCTCCATTTCAGAGACCGTGTGGTTAAGTTAAAGGATGGGGATACTTGTCCACTGATTGCACTGTAATTAGCGATATGTCACAATATTACAAATATTGTTTTATTGGGAATGTTGGTCGTTGTTTTATTGGTCATCACAAGGCTGTGTTGCTTCTTCTGAAGGTTTTCACCGGTTGACCTCCACACCAGCATGCCTCTGGTTTTGTTAATGGTCTTTTGAGTGAAAGGACATCCTCAGGCATGCTGTGTGGATTGTAGGTCATGGTTTAAAGCTAATGGATATTAAATCAATTGAGATACATCTCTAAAACATAAATTTATGGTAGGAGAGCAGATATTACTGTTTTGAGCATTTCTTTTCTTTTCTTTTTTTGTTTAACTTGTCTGATCATTTCTTTGTATTGCTGCCGTTACACAAGACAAAAGAATGTTTTGTTCCATTTATGGCTTTTGCTTCAAAGATATGACTTACGCAATAAGAGTGATGATGTAGTGATTATGCCGTGGTGTAATTCAGTCTTGCTATGATGTAAAACTAAAGACCCCATTTATTTGCACATTCTCAGACCTTGACAGTCAACTACCTCGTGTGAACCATACACGTAAAATGTTATATTGTGCTGCAAATAGTTTACACTGAAAACAGAATTATTTACAATTTAAGACAAAGTTAAGAGTTTATGTATTATACAAGTTTTGATTGCATGTGATGTTTGCTCTGTCTTTTCTTTTTGGCTGTTTTAACTGTTTGTGTGTGTTTATATGTATATATTTGATTTTGCTCTGGTTCTTTTACCTTTAACTGAATAAAGGCTTTGAAAGGGAAAAGGAATCTGTTCTTAGAGCACGTGCTACCCCTAGTGGTGTTGATATGAACAGTCACACCACAGGTCCATCTTTCAAGACAACCTGAATGGGGCTCACTAAAATAAGTTCATATTTAATGTGGGCCTTATAATAAATTATATTAATACATATTACTTATAGTCTATTATTATTATATTACATCTATCTATCTATTATATTAGAAAAAGTTATTTCACTACTAATAATATTAACTATTATAATTTTTTTTTTTTTTTGTAATTTGTTTTATTTGGAAATATCGATGAAAAAACAAATAAACAGTACGATGAACATTCACAGATATTTCCCTTTTGTCATTGATACATATGCAAACACACTCCCCCTCCCCCCACCCCACCAAATCCCATCCCCACCCCAGACGGGAACACTCATCTAGGAAAGCACACACACACACACACACACA
>JBBPCZ010058037.1:0-12532 GCA_037974445.1 Brycinus macrolepidotus | reverse complement strand
TGTTCTGTCCACTTTCTGCCATGACAATGCAAATTTCCCACTTGTGGGACTAATAAAGGATTATCTTATCTTATCTTTTATTGTAGCGGATCAGAAGATCTGAAATGTACTTTATTCTGTCGACTTTTTGTTCTGTGCATTTATGCATTTTATATGAGCTAAAGGGAGGAGGTGTTACATGCTGCTTTTGTTGTGTCACTCATGATCGCTTTCTCTAACAAGAGCACCGTGTGGTAGGAAGTGTAGTGCTGGCTGCTTTCAATGATACTGACTGGCTATGCAGTGCTGATTTCTTATACTTAGGACACTCTCCAAACTATGTTTTGTCACGAAAGCACACGCGAGAAGGGGGAATAATGCACTACAACACTCAAGACTGGGGCTGTGTCTTAATAATCATATAAAACATCCTTTCCTGTCCACTTCTCGTGATTTTGACTGACCTGGTAGTCAAGTGGACATGCATGCTAGTCAGCTTTACCAATATGTTTAGTGAGGCCGTGGGCTACAGATCAGGCAAAATCAGCAAGAAATGAGAGATCCAAGTTGTTTTTGTGCAGATTTGCAATGGAAAAAGGAAGAAAAAAAAAGAATATGAATATAAAAAGTATAAACTTCTCCTCTGGGTTTCCCCTCATCGCCACATTCACTGCCAGTCACATCCTGATCACAGTACTTTTTCCTGCTGAGATATTTGGCCTGCTAAATGTTTGTCTGGCATCTACAAGCCGCTGGCCTCTCATATTTGAACAATTCACACAAATGATCAAGAGCATATTTGTGAGCCCTGAGTAAATGCGGATTTGTCTCTGTTGTTTGGAAAAAAGAAATTGTTGGCAAGTGGAAAATCAGGGTTGAAATTGCAGATTCATTTGATCACTAATCTCTGCCTGTACACACCTGTGATGAATTGGAATCATGTACCTAGTAAAAACAATTATTAAAACTGTAAAAAAAAAAAAAAATTGCCCTCATCTATTATTTTGGGATGTCAAGCAAATAGTGCCATTTCTCTAAAATGTCACTATGAGTAAATGTTTAACGAGTTTTTAAGGTTGCTTTCACACCTTACGTGGTGAGTTTTCTTTAGTCCAATCTGTTTTTACTGGTGTGTGTACTTGGCCGTACCTGTGTGCACGCCAAACCTTTGACACCAAAAATGGGAGATCTTTATTCACTTCATTGCATTTTTATGATGGTTTGCACCTAATGAAAGACTACTTTTCTTAGTGCACGTTGAGAGACAGATCTGGATTTTTACTGATAGGCTACTGAAAATCTGTGTAAGAGAATGTTTTCTGAGACCAGTGGCTCTGTGAGGTTCTTTCTCCCAGCATTGTATAAAGGTTTCTTGATTAAACTTTCTGAGATCTTGTTAATGCTTTTTATTAGAATTAAGGGAATTTTTAGTTGTTGTATACAACTACTAAAGTACAGATATAAAGTGTCTGGTTATCTCTTTCTTCGTAACTGTTGATCCCAAATGACCAGAGACACAGCTCCGACTCCAACGCACAAACTCACTCTAAAGATGCTATACCACCAAATCAGAACTTAAACTTACAATAAGTGTACAATAAACTAATCTATTATAAACATGTTTTTTGCACGTGTGTGTGCAGTTCAGTGGATATAACTGCAGCTACTTTTCATTCTGATGCAACATAAACTTATGATGAACGGTAACAGCTATAGAAAATAGTGGTCAGCTTTAACAACTGCAATCAGGTGACAATGCAATAACTGTAACAAGCCTGACAGGAGTGTTAAACTACCTTTGTGGAAAATCATGGAAATGCAGAAAAACATCCTGCATTTTGTTCTATAATTGATGATGGTGAGTTGAAACAGGTTAAATGAGGACAGATATCAAACTCCAGTAGTGTCTTTGACACGTTGCATCAATAATATTTATAGCAGCTGCTGGTGAGTAACAGGTTCTACTGTTCCAGTTATATAAGACAACACTGCATATGTTTTACTTTATCACACGTCTAATTTAAGTAATTCATTAACTAATTCATTAATCGGTGACTGCCTGAAAAAAGACAGGCAAAGCTGCATGATTTTCATTCTAAGCCTGACGTCTTTGTCAGAAAATGCAGGTTTTCAAAGTTAATGAAAGTGACATTTAAACTCATTAAACATTAGAAAAGTTTAGCTAGTTAAAAAAGTTTACATTAGAAAAAAGTTTACATTAGAAAAGTTTAGCTAGTTAAAAGCTCACAAAATCTAGCCAAGCTGAGGGCACGTGTGTTCCATAGTGGAAAATTGCAGTATGCATTGTCCCCTCCCCCTTATGTAACATACATGTTATGTAACTTTGTTTTTTCTCTATTGTGTTGGAACACACACCTGGCAATTTTAATTTGACTTTGAACGGTGAAAGTCTTGTGTGATTGTGTTATTACTAATTTCTAAGAATATTAAAGGGGAATGGTTATTTATTAATAGCAGAAAATCAAACCAGAGCCTTTTAAAAATGCAGGCTTTAACATCATTACATTACATTACATTCATTTGGCAGATGCTCTTATCCCAAGCAACTTGAAATATGAGGACACATTCAAGTTTCAGGACAGTGTGAGAACCACAGGAGAGTTCTAAGTGCTACATTTTTATGTAGGAGTAGTGCAAGAAGATGCATTAGGTGCATTAGGAGAGGAGATGCTCTCTGAACAGATGAGTCTTCAGGAGCTTCAAAGCTAATTCCAAGAATAACGTTAGGAGACCAAACCAATTATGTTGTTGTTTTTCTATCAATCAGGTAAAAGACTGAGCTCCCAAGAAACATCACAGAGGTATGGTGTGCATGGTCCATCTTCTCCCATCAACTCGCTTTGCCCTTTCAAACTTGCACAGTACAGAAAGAGCAGCCTTACCAAACAGCAATTGACAGTTAGTCTTAGTGTTTGTTGGATCAGACTATAGCCCAGATGTATGTACCGTTATATGTGTTCACAATAACCCTAAAATTAACGATTGCTTTACTAAGACTACAGCGTGTCACAACTCCATGCTCAGGTGCCACAAGGTATAAAGGTACAGTAGCACAGAGTCAACAAGCTCAGGACAAAACATCCGAATCACAGCATATTCTGTGCTTTTCTGAAGTAAGCAGAGCTAAAATAGGGACTTGAAGTAGATGTGAAGGGTGGCCATGTGGTGGCACTTTATTATTTTATTATTATTATTTTTATTACTGCTATTTACTTTATTGTTTTATTACTTATTAGTTTATTGCTGTTTTAAAGGGAACATCTATTTTAACAGAGACCAAATAACAGTTAACACTAGGTAGCCAGGTTAAGCAAAAGAAGTCTCTGTCATTGTTGATATCAGTATGCATGTAAATAAAAAATCTCCATTGCAACTCATCGCAAAGAACAAACTCCACTGTTGTCCTCCCTGTGCAATATGTGTTATACTCACATCGATCTCTAACTCTGATGAGACATGAGTTTATGCATATCATATGTAAAAGATTAAAATTTCTTTTAAACTATCTTTAAAATTTGTGTAAAAAATGATTAAATTGAAAGAATAAGGCCCATTGTGTGAAGCGGAGGAGCAAGTACTCCTCATTAAAGTGGCATTTGGCAGACGCCCTTATCCAGAGTGACTTACTGTCATTAAATATAAATATGTATATATTTTTATAACAGTTTTTTTTTCAGAAAGAGGAATCACATGCTTCTAAGATATGTGAGATCACAAGAATGATGTGCAATTAACCTCCATCAAAAGTCAAATTCCTTTTTTGGTGTTCCTGTGAACTGTTTTTTTTCTGTGACCTTGTGCAGTTCACTCAACTATATGTTCCCTCCAAAATCATATCTATAATCACCTGATTTTTGCTCCACATCAAAGAAAATAAATGAGGTTAAAGTCCAGGAGTGAGGTGAGGAGGTGGATAAAGACCAGGTCAGTGAGGGCATTAAGATAGTATTAATACAGAGGGGTTGCCGATGGGCGCTAATGAATGAGCACATTTTGCGTCTTCTCTTCAACACCAGCAACAAACAGGGACCTGACGACATTAAGTAAGAGGCAAAATGGGGGACAAACTATTTTTAGCATGTGTCATTGTTGCTTTAGCTTTTTTCTCCTACTGCAATGCTGCGGTGATTGCCAGAAACAAAGACATTCCTGCCAATGCCAATTTTTTCAACACCAAAAGTCGCTATGAAGAGGTCAACCCATATTTGCAAGATAATATTCTTGCCATAAACAGCACTGCGGTGAAGCCTCCTGCTCTGTCTTGTATCTCTGTTCATCTCACGGCCATTATCAGACATGGCACCAGATACCCAACCTCTGGGAACATAAAGAAGATTGGAAAGGCTCACGAACTCGTCAAGACTGAAGCGAGTGGTGATTTGAGTTTTCTGCAAGAACTGAAGGCATGGAAGATGTGGTACAAGGAGGAGATGGATGGACGTCTGGTGGAAAAAGGCAGAGCAGACCACAGGCATCTGGCCCAAAGACTGGTCAAGTCATTCCCCTCTCTCTTCACCAAGGAGAATGTTCTGGATGGACGGGTGAAGTTTATCACAAGTTCCAAAAAGAGGTGTGTAAACAGCACCCTCGCTTTCAAAGAAGGACTGAAGGACATCTTTGGTATTGAAGGTAACGTATCAACTCTACTATTTAGTATTCACTTAATAACTGAAAGGGAATACTGATGTTTCTAGATGATAAGAGAATGTTCCTTAAGCAAGACTGTTTACATAAGTGTGTCCACTGTTTGTGTGCACTTACTCTCTGTTTCAGTTTCCATGCACAAAAATGACCATTCTGTATCACTTTTCACAAGTTCCAAAAACAATTCCAGTTTGTTTATTTGATATTTCCCAGGTGTGAATTTGGAGCACACGGAGAATGACGCTCTGATGCGCTTTTTTAAATCATGTGAGCGCTACGTAGAAACAGTGAAGAACAACAAAGATGCTATGATAGAGGTCACCCGCTTCAGCGAAGGTCCAGAGATGAAAAGGGTTCAGCAGAAACTGGCTGAACTGCTGCAGATCCCTTATGCCCAAATTACCCATGGTCAGTATGATTCATTATCATGCTCCTTGAATTTCAGGATTTTAGATCAGTATGCTCAATAATTAAGTTAAATAGTGCAGACTGAACTGGTAAAAATGAACACAAAAAAAATGCACACAAAAACTGCTGAAGTTAAGATCTAATTAAGAAGCCAACAAGTTGTTTTTGACACTCACAACCACATAGTCATAGCTGAGAACGTACTGTCATATCAGCCAGCAAGGCACTGTTTAACCAAAAATGATTGACCATAGATTTGACCACATAAAATGTTACACTCAAGATTCAAGATTAAAGATTCAAGAGAGTTTATTGTCAGCACAGCCACATACACAGGTACACAGAGGGTTGAAATAGCGTTCTCTGAAGCAAATAGTGTACATAGACCAGGTCACCAACATTATATTGCAGCATCAAAGTACAAAACAGGCGAGTAGTGCAAATAAGAGTGTATTCTGAGGTAGAAGAGTTTTAGAAATTTTTTAGCAGCAAAAGTGCTTCAAAAGTTTCGGTGCAGTGAGTTTAGGATAGCTAAAAGTGTCATGTGCATTTTATAGCAGTTTCTGTACAAGGTCAGACCCTGTTCAGACCCCTGATGTTAGGTGCAGGCTCTGAGTTCAGGAATCTAATGGCTTGTGGAAAGAAACTGTTGTGATGTCTGGTAGCGGTGGTTCTGATACTTCTGAACCTTTTTCCAGACATCAGGGGGGAAAACAGTCCATGTGAGGGGTGGGTGGGATCTGCGATGATGCCGGTTGCGGGGTGGATGCAGCATTTCTTATACAGTTCAGTAAGTGATGGGAGGGGCACACCGATGATCTTCTCAGCTGTCCTCACCAGCCGCTGAAGGGACTTACGGTCGGCGCTGTTGCAGTTTCCACACCAGGAAATGATGCAGCTGGTGAGGATGCTCTCAATGGTCTCCTGGTAGAAGTCTCCACAGAAAGTTGAGGCACTGCTGGGCCTTCTTGGTGATGGCAGCGGTGTTGAGCGTCCAGCTGAGGTTGTCTGTCATTTGCACACCCAAGAACTTCACACTGCTGGCTTCCCAACAGCCAAGTTGTTAATGTGAAGTGGGGTGTACGGGGCGGAGTTCCTCCTGAAGTCGATGACCATCTCCTTTGTCTTGTCGATGTTCAGGGACAGGTTGTTGTCTTGACACCAGTCCACCAGCTGTCTGACCTCCTGTCTGTATGCAGACTCATCGTTGTTCCTTATGAACCCCACCACTGTTGTGTCATCTGCAAACTTGACAATGTGGTTTATGCTGAATTGAGCAGCACAGTTGTGCGTTAGCAGGGTGAACAGCAGTGGGCTGAGCACGCATCCTTGTGGTGATCCAGTGGTCAAGCTGACGGTCCTGGAGGTGCTGGTTCCAATACTAACAAACTGAGGCCTGTTAGTTAGGAAATCCAAGACCCAGTTACAGAGTGAGGTTTTCATGCCCTGTGGGCTTAGTTTCCCCACCAGTTTTTGCGGAATAATGGTGTTAAATGCTGAGCTAAAGTCTGTGAACAGCATCCTGATGTAGCTGTCCTTTGAGTCCAGATGAGAAAGGGTGAGGTGAAGGGCAGTTGAAATTGTGTCATCAGTTGTCCGTTCGGCGCAGTATGCAAACTGCAGCGGATCGAGCTGGTCTGGGAGGTGTGCCTTCATGTGCCTCAGTACCAGCCTTTCAAAGCACTTTGTGATGATGGGGGTGAGTGCAACAGGCTGGTAGTCATTCAGGCAGAACACTGATGACTTCTTGGGCACTGGGATGATTTTGGTAGTTTTGAGCCAGACAGGAACCACCACTGTGCTCAGGGATGCATTGAAGATGTCTGTGAAGACGTCTGCGAGCTGCTCAGCGCATTCTCTAAGAACACGTCCTGGTATATTGTCTGCCCCCGCAGCTTTTCGTGGGTTGACTCTGCTCAGAGTTCTCCTGACGTCAGCCCTGGGCAGACAGAGGACCTGCTCATTTGTAGGAGGGGTGGTTTTCCTCGCTGGTTCCTTATTCTGTGCCTCAAACCATCCGTAGAAGTCATTCAGTGCACTTGGCAGGGAGGCATCACTGCTGCAGGCCTAAGGAGTTGGTTTATAGTCTGTGATGGATTGTATTCCCTGCCACATGCGTCATGCGTCCTTGGAGTCTGTGAAGTGGCCATGGATCTTCTGTGCATATGCATGCTTTACCTCTTTGATAGCCTATGACAGTCTGGCTCTGGCTGTACTGAGAGCCGCCTTGTCTCCAGACTTGAAAGCAACATTTCTGGCCTTCACCGAAGCACACACCTCTGCAGTGAACCAGGGCTTGTGGTTTGCACAGCTGGTGACAGTTCTGGAGACAGTAACATCCTCGATCCTCTTGCTAATATAGCCAGTGACTGAGGCAGTGTATTCCTCCAGGTCCACCTCGCTGTCATAGGTGGCAGCCTCTTTGAAAATGTCCCAGTTAGTGTGTTCAAAGCAGTCCTGTAGTGCAGAGATGGATCCCTGATGCCAGGTTCTAACTTGTTTCAGGACTGGTCTGGTGCGCCTCTGTATGGGTCTGTAGGCTGGGGGGAGGAGACTGGAAATGTGGTCTGATTGTCCCAGATGGTGGTGGGGTGCAGCCTTGTATGCATCGGGAATGTTTGTGTAAACAAGGTCTAACATGTCTAACATACTGGCTGCTTTTATGAATTATCAGAGTATTTTAGATCCTTGAAATCATATAAGGCATTGTATGTGTGTTTCTATAACCAGTTTCCTACTGGTTATTCGTTGCAAGGAATTGATCCATTTCACTGTGGGCTGTGATCAAACAGATTGGACACATTAAGAGTTTGATTTCAAAACCATATATCCTCCCAGTTATGTTCACATGGGCTATTTGAAATGACGGCAACAGTCCCAGTTGAACTGACAAAATTTGAATTGGCATGGTCATTCCATAGGAACTGAGCAAAAGGTCATTTGTTTGTCAGTAACTGGGGTCCCCCTGTGATAATTTCAATACAAAGTCGTGCTGGAGATTTGGCACAAATGTGCTATGCCTGGCATTCTTAAAGATCTCAAGTGATGAAGAAATACTCTTCTACCCTGTAAAGTGGACACCCACTAAATTTGAATTGGCATGGTCATTCCATAGGAACTGAGCAAAAGGTCATTTGTTTGTCAGTAACTGGGGTCCCCCTGTGATAATTTCACTACAAAGTCGTGCTGGAGATTTGGCACAAATGTGCTATGCCTGGCATTCTCAAGTGATGAAGAAATACTCTTCTACTCTGTAAAGTGGACATGCACCAAATTTAGAACACTTGCCGACAAAGTGCCGTACACCTAGTGTTATATTATATTCAACAGTTTGTGGAAAAAATGTATCAGCAGCATATATTAGTCCTCTTCACTGTATTACTGTTTCACATGCAGTGTTTTAATGTGACAATAGGTGGAACTGTTCTGTTTTACCTTTAGTTTTGTTTCTCCTCAGATATTCCCTTGGGTGCAGAAATATTGGCCCTACAAAGTTCTTATTTGAAATGTTGGCACTTGCAACCCCAAAAATGATTGTGCTCCAGAAAGGGGACAGCAGCACCTCCTTGGTGATGTTGAGAAGTCCTCTATGTCGGGGGGAAGGAGTTTGAAGGGCGTGAACCCCGTGGAGGCTTGAGGGGTTTCTCTCACTTCAAGCAAGACATAGGGCAGTAGTAAAGCCCAGTTGCGCCCCAAGCCACCCCCCCCCCCCCCCAATCTATGATTGTTTTAAACATTAGATTTAAGACTTGGTTAAAGCAAGTCTGCTGGTGCAACAGCCAGCAGAGCTCAGACATGAAGGGGGTTCCCTGGTCTGACAATAGGTCCCTCAATATGCCCAACCACCTGAACAGGAGGAACAGCTCCTTCACAATAGCCTTAGATGTGGCTTTTCTCATAGGAATGGCACAATAGCTTTAGATGTGGCTTTTCTCGGGGTAGCACGTGGTGTAATCTACTATCACTAGTATGTATGTGTGTCCCGGGGCAACCGTCCCACCAGGTCCATGCCAATCCTCTTGAAGGGCACTGCAATAATGGGAAGTGGGATGAGTGGCACAGGTCCCAGCTTATATGGGGAGGTTTGTTGGCACTGGGGGCAGTGTTGGCAGACGTTTTTGATCTTAGCTGCAATCCCAGGCCAATGGAACCTGTCCTGGATTTTTTCTGGAGTGTTCTGATAGCCACAGCCCCCCCCCCCCCCAGAGGGTGGCAGTGAGCCAGGTGCATGACCGTCTATTTTCGGCCAAGGCACGACCAAGGTCACAAAGCTCCCCCCTCCACTCACACCAATAATATAACCATTCTTCACTAGGAAATAGGTGGGTAATCTCACTTGGGAGTCCATGCCATCCTCGTCGATCTGCAACACTTGACTCCAGCAGTTCTTCAGGCAGTCGTCCTCTTTCTGCTCATGCATGAAGTTCCCCTCTCTCAGCACCTGTTGAGATAAAAACAGATGATAACTCGTGGGGGGGGGGGGGGTGTGCTCCTCACCTTCCGCACCGGCCTCTACAGCTGCCTTGGAAGCCAAGGAGGGGGTGGAGTGCCTCTGTCAGCGAGGGTAACGAGATGGCAAGGCTCCCACAGGGCTGGGTGCTGGGCGGCAGGGCCAAGGGACACGCTAATGTGATGGCTCCCCCTTGAGTTTTACGGTAGTCATGGGTGTATCCTTCCTGGTGGGGACATGTAGAGTGCATCCCACCAGCCAGGGTTTGACCGGGTGGTGGGAGGACCAATGTTTGGGATTGGTGGGCATCGGCTTGTCCTCAGGCGCTGGTCGGCGGCCGTGGTCTTCTCCGGGTCCTCTGAGTGAATCTGATGGGTGGCTCCCAGGGTCCCAGGTGATGCTCACTCCACCCCATGTCCAAGGCGGATAAGGCACACTCGAGAGCAGAGATCATGTCTCTTGGAGTCCAGGTGGCCTTCATGCCAACAGCCTTTCGTCCTTCCCCAGGGAAGGCCCTCAGGAACTGGTCTAGCGTCACCCTCCACTACTTACTCCACTGCCAGCAGGTCAGGTTGAAGCCACCTTTTAGCGAGCCACAGCAGCCGATTCATCTGTGTTCTGGGTTCTTTCGTGGGCTGGTATACTCACCGGTGGAATTCTGCTGTGACCCGCTGGGATGAAAACTCACACCGGTTCAGGATTTCCTCCCTCAGCAGGTCATAATTGGTGGGTTTGGTGTAGAAGAGGGCGTAATAGGCCTGCTGAGCCTCCCCAGTGAGGAACAGGGCAAGAAGATGGGCCCAGTTCCACTGGACCCAGCCTTCACGGGCAGCCACCTTTTCAAACATGCCCAGGTAGGCCTCTGCGTCATCCTGCTCTGTCATTTTTGTGAGGACACGCTGGGCGTCCATGGCGGCATCTCCTTCGGGTCCAGCTGTGGTGGGGGTGGCTTGTCGCAGGACTAGAAGCTCTTTAGGGGCTCAAGTCTGTTGAGTAGGCAGAGTACTCGTGAATGTGCATCAAGTAAATTCACACCAATCTCTCGCACTGCTGCTCCTGGGCCCTTTCATATCTGCCAATCTCCTCATTGACGGTGATCGGTTGATAACTGTCACCTGCTGCTCGTTCTGAGGCGCCACCCTCCAGTGGAGGTGTTCATGTGATGGCTCACTGTTGTTTCATGTCCTCCGCTGTGGCCGAGCGAGGGGTGCTTGCTTTAGGATGCCGCGGGACCAGAGGCTTGACGTCACAGTAGCCATTAGCTAGCTATACAGTCAGTATAAGCTAACCTTAAGGTATACTAATGAACAGGTTAGGCAGCCAATAATCCCTATGCATTCATGAGCATTTTGCAAATATTAACATTAAGCGACTTTTTGGCGTGATTAGTACTCTTGCTTAAGCAGGGATGCACCGTGCTTTAGAGGGCTCTAGGAAAAAGAATGTGTTCACTCACTCACTGGTATTTGTTTTTGTTTAATGTATAGAATTCGCGGATGCTACGTACTTCTTGTGCGCATACGAGTTTTCCATCCTCGGAGTGAACTCACCCTGGTGCAAGCTGTTTGACAGAGCAGATGCACAGGTATATGGAGAGTTTGGGGCATTCTAATCAGAATCAGAAAACTTTATTGATCCCGGAGGAAGCTGCTTATGGTAGGACTGCACAGACACTCAGAGACAAGAACAATCTACATATAAAGTTAAGAACTCTGACAAATGCGCTAATCAATTCATATTGCAGAAGAAGTTATAGGTGATAATGTCTTTTGTGCATAATGTAGAACAGTCTATATGCACACCAGTTAACCAGTTAACAGTTATCATCACACCCTTTCCTCAAACTGTTGAGAGCTGGTGAGTAATTGGTTCATGTGTCTTCTGATGCTGTATGACAATGATAAAAAATGGACAAAATTCAGACACTTTTTGTTTGGTTTTATAGATAAAAGACAGTCATACCGTGTCAGAAACCACAAAAGTAACCAAACACGTCTCAGCTAATCACCTACATCTCGCTACGGGTAAAATGAGCAAACTGGATATTTGCCAAATATGCCTTAATAAATTTAACTCTGCTGCCAGTCTAAGAATCTTAGCAATAAGGGCACAAACGATAAACACATGAAAATTTATTTGAGCTATAAATCTCAAAAATAGAATGTACACAGGTATTAGTGTGCTGTTCACAATTTAACACATTTTAAGTGTAAATCAATCTTTTTAATTGTAATGTGTTTATCAGGTGATGGACTATGGCAGTGACGTGGATGCATATTACGAGAAAGGCTATGGCCACGACATCAATAGCAAGGCCAGCTGCATTCTCTTCCACGACCTCTTTGACCGCCTCGAAACTGCAGTCAACCAGATCAAGTAAGAACGAGTATCGGGACAATTTATGTTTAATTTTATTTTACTGTCAGTGTTTTACTGTCAAGTAATTAGACTGTCCTGGCAGTTTATTTCAGCAGATACTTTCCACATTACTGCTTTTGTTACATTTTAAATGTAATAACTTTGCATTAAGCCAGTCACTGAAGGCCTCATAGCACAAAGGGCCATTTAGTTTCTCTCTTTTGGGCATGAGCATAGTTCCAAAAAAATATATAGAATTTTTCATTTTATAGCTTACTAGTTTTCAAAGAAACAAACGGTATGTTCATCAGCTACTCTTTTTTTATTTACATCAAATAATACATTTTTAGAAATGTTACAGTCTACGATATAAAATCAGTGACTGTGTAGCACTGAAGAAATTATTTTAAATCTTGATTTTTTCTGAATATTTATCTAAAATCAAGGCAAAGAAAGGCAAGTATTATTTATATATTTCATACACAGAGGCAAGTGAAAGTTCAAGTTCAAGTTCAAGTAGGTTTTATTGTCATTTCTACCACATACACACAGTACATAGTAAAAACGAATCAACGGTTCTCCAGGACCATGGTGCAACACGAGCAGAACAGAACAGCACAGAACAGAACACAAGTGCAAACAGGACAAAGAGCAACAATACAACTAACGAGA
>JBBPCZ010057977.1:0-12535 GCA_037974445.1 Brycinus macrolepidotus | reverse complement strand
TCTTGTGGAAAGCCTTCCAAGAAGAGTGGAAGCTGTTATAGCTGCAAAGGTGGACCAACTCCATATTAAAGTCTATGGATGCAGTGTCATTAAAGTTGATGTTGGTGTAATGGTCATGCGTCCCAATACTTTTGTCCATATAGTGTATGTCAGTGCCTCAATATGCCACCAAATAAATAATACATACGTTTCCATAAGAAAATGTCAAACTAAATCATTAAATGTATCATGAAATGTGGAATTGTGGGATTTATTTACTTATTTATTTATATATTTATTTATTTTTATTAAAGGCAACATGAAATATGCATCGAACTGTCAGTTGGACCCATCAAAACACTGAGAACTGCCATTCCATGTTTGTCTCTAGCGGGTGTGTTCTAGGTCACTCTTCTCGTCCAGCTTTCAACAAGAAAATGTCAAAATATGCACCATGTACAGTGAAGTGCCTTCCTAATTTAAATTACAAATGAAACTGTCAGCATGTGGTATGTTCCCCTTTTGCTTTAATGACAGTGTGAACTCCAGCATGGTCCCCACAAGTTTGGGCGAAAGCCTCCGATGAGAACATCAAACCCACCAGAGAGTCGTGTGAAGTCACACTACAAAAAAAGACAAATGTCCAAATCATAAAGCGATGTGATAAATTTGCTTAAGTTTGAATGCTAGAGTTTTGGCATTTTCGTGGAACCCCTGAGTCTTTCTGCTGGAGTTAATGGGTGTTTCTCAAGTACAGACTCACATTCTTGGTAGTTTGGCCCTCGTGAGTTTGAATGGGGACTTCAGACTCCCGAGAGTGGGAGGATCCAGGTACTGTACTCAGGGCAATAAATAGATGGACAGACAGACAGATAGATAGATAGATAGATAGATAGATAGATAGATAGATAGACAGATCAATAGATCAGTCTGCATCTACATCAATCTATACCAACGCCTTAATATGTCACTAAATAAATAATACGTGTTCATATAAGTAAATGTTAAAATAAAAAATGAAATGTAACACGAAATGTGAAATTATAGAACTTATATATTTATTTCATTAAAGGCAACATAAAATATCCATTGAACTGTCACTTTAACGTCTCCCTGGGAGATATATATATATATATATATATATATATATATATATATATCTTAAAAAATGACATTGAAATGCACATTATATTTTTATTTTGTTGTATTTACTTTTAATTATATGTAACATGAAATGTGGAGGGCAGGAGGATGCAGGTACTGTCCTCAGGCTGATAGATTGATAGATAGATAGATAGATAGATAGATAGATAGATAGATAGATTGATAGATAGATTGATAGATTGATAAATAGATAGATAGATAGATAGATAGATAGATTGATAGATTGATAAATAGATAGATAGATAGATAGATAGATAGATAGATTGATAGATAGATAGATAGATTGATAGATTGATAAATAGATAGATAGATAGATAGATAGATGGATAGATAGGTAGATAGGTAGATAGATAGATAGATAGATAGATAGATTGATAGATAGATAGATTGATAGATTGATAAATAGATAGATAGATAGATAGATAGATGGATAGATAGGTAGATAGGTAGATAGATAGATAGATAGATAGATCAATCAATCGACATCTTTATCAATGCCTTAATATGCCACTAAATCAATAATACATAGGTTTCAAAATCAATAATTAAATGTAAATGAAATGTGGAGGACAGGAAGATGCAGGTCCTGTCTGATGATCTTCACAAGTCCATGAGAATGAAAGAACAGAGAGGTTGGCAGATTGAGAACTGATTTGCTAAAGCTTCCAAAAAAGTTGACTCAATATATCGCTAGTTCCTAAATCACAGCTACGAATCGCTTAGTCCCAAAATAAACGGCTCGTCCTCTGTTGCTTGCCAGTGCGGGCGTGGGGTAAAAGGGGGGTCACGCCAGACTGAGGCGCCTTACTTAATTCTTTTTAAAAGGAAGAGGTGCTTTTTTGCCCGCTAGGCATCTTGAGTTCTAAACGCCTTGTCAGACTGTGTTTGTGAGGAGCGTTCAAGGCTTTTTTCAGTGCTAATTGGATCAAAAAGAAAGACGGCATTCCGTCTGTCTTCAGGCAGAGCTACACTATATGTCCAAAAGTATCCAGACTCCCTTTATACTGAGTGAAGATGACCTAATTTACACAATTCTCCACATTATCGTTCAGCCATGGGATATTTGGAGTCCACATTTTGTTTCTTTCGCGTGCTTAAACTGTGAGGCTAATGTAGCCAACAACTACATGTCAATAGAAGCCAAGCTGTTTCCGTGAAAATAAGTCACCAGCTCTTTAATGAAGTGATGCAGACTAGTGGATGTGGTTTAGCACACATTATGACTTACTGTGAGATGAATGGTATGGTAATGGTAATGGAGTTCTAACGAATATTTTGGCGTTCAAGTTGATTTATGAAGCACATTTAATTCACGCACAGTTGACCGAAGTGCTGAACAATATCGTCAAGGGGTGACATTCACATAAATCATTACATAAACAATAAAAATACCTCAAAACAAAAGTAATGCGCAAGTATAATTCTCACGCACCAGAAGATACTAACTCCCCCATTGAGTTTTCAACCAGGGACCTAAAACAAACTATGCACCTATAAACTCTAGGAAATAAAAATGAGTTTTAAGATAAGCTGACAATGTACTCATTTCAGAGCTTGGGGTGAGGTTCGTCAATGCCTGATCACCTTTGTGCTTTAGTCTGGATTTAGGAACTCCTGGAAGAAGCTAGTCTCAGTGTCTGAAGTGGAACAAAACATTGGAGCAGGTCAGAAATGTACGATAGAGCTTGGCCATGCTGTAATTTATGAATAAGTAATAATTTGTTTCCAACAAAGTACAGGGAATCGGTAAAGAGAGGCCGATACTCAGGTAATGGAGTTGGAGTTGGAATGGTTTAGGACAAATAATCCATCATCAGAAGATGTTACTGCAGCAAAGAGTGGGACCCTTATAAGATCAGAAAAAACGTTGGATGGGTGTCCACAAACTTTTGGCCACAGTGTATATTACAGCATGCCAATCCTGTTCACATGAACATGGCCATAAAAAAACAGCTGAACAAACAGCTGCAAACGTGAGACTCCGCTCTCTGTTCTACTTACCACCTGACCATCTCTCTCTCTCTCTCCATGAAGCTGCTCTCATTGACCTTTCCTGACTTCACCACTGCAGCATCTTCAAGAGTCTTCTCATGCCTTTCTGCAGGGCTGGGATTAAAAAAAACAGGCCTTGGCTGAAAAAAATGGACAATCGTGATGGTGGGAAAAAAAAAAAACCCTAAGGTTGGCAACCTGGACGGGCGCGCGCGGGCGAGACTTATGCATTTTTACTGCCATCTGCTCGTCTGTGTCAACACGGCAGAAATTGCAGTTCTCCTCAGCCTCCTAAACATAATGTTGAGTTATTTCCTGAGAAGTGCCTGACGTGAATACAATGAGGTCTGGCTTGGACTGCAGCCTAGAAGAGCGATGGAGAATCAAGGCCACTCAGTGGTGCTTCAATCAAATACAAACCCGCAAAATTATACACACTCTTCAAGTCACATGTACACCTGTATGCAAACCTCCCTTTGGTTTAAAAACTCTGTACAAGGCTTCATTTCTGAAACTCTAACAATACAAGAGTGAAAAGACATAGTATATGATATTTATGTAATGGAAAAGATAACTTTCTCTCTTCGTCTTCAGAAAAATGTACTTGTCAAACTCTGGATCAAGTGGGTTAAATATATACGACCCTTACGACCAGATTTTGTGGAGATAGTGAATAAATGAACTTTCTGTATATATATATATATATATATATATATATATATATATCACTCTGGCATACTTCTATTGTTTAATACCTTAAATACCTTACCACTCCCTCAGTGTATAAAGTTCATGTTTTTTGTAAGTGTTGTTATATATAATTAAGTTCCAAAAATAACAATTAGGAATGAATAATAAAAAAAAAACCCTACACGAGTATTTGTTAAAAAGCCCAGATATTTCCATATCAATATATCGTGCAATGGATTCTGCTTCCTGCAACCACTTCCCATCCAGCTCACATCAGTCTGCCCTGCTCCAAGAGTGCATTTCATTACTGCAAACTCCTGCTATCTTGTGTTTATTTTTAATAATAATATTAGACGTCCCATTTAACACGCTGAATTATTATCGCTGTCTATGCATTTTCCTAGTTTGGAGCCTTCCGTACGTGTACAGACTGAAGTGCTATGTGTTGCTGTGATGGAATCTGCAACCGTGGCCCTCAAATATAGCTTTCAAAACGACCTTCAGTACCAAGACTCCACCGGACAGTTCTTGTGGGACACCTGTGAAAATATCAATGAGCAGCAAACCAACAAAAGCAACAGAAAAGTGGAAAGAGCTCCAGAGCTCCATGTACATATACACATACTTATATAGGTTTATATTAGGGGTGTGACGAGACACTCAGCTCTGCTCATGAGACGATACACAATGTTGGGTTCACGAGAACGAGACGAGATTTTGACAAGATTTTTCAGATAACTTTAAAGATGGAATAGATGACTAAAAAAAGTCTTTCGTTTGACTGAAAGTCAAAAACACAAAACGACGCAGGTGCATTTTGAAATGATGTAACTGATCACTGCAGTTTTAATTATTAATTATTAAGCTTGAATTATCATATGCAGTAGCAACTTGACAGAACAATATACACACACTAAGTTTTTGCAACAAACTCAAATGACTGGCTTCTCTTGTATGATTTCTCAATAGTTTCATCCAACCTTATAACTGTGCATCAACTCCTAACTTACTGAAGCTGTGTGTGACCTTCTAACTGAACTCCTTTTTCACAAGTTGAACATAAAAAATAAAAACAATATAATTAACAAAAATAAATAAAACTTTTCTTAGTCTATTTTAAGTGAAAATAAGTGCACTGTGAAACAGTAGAACACTGTCAGTGCTCAAAGTACAGAGTGACCAGATTTTTCTTCAAGCATGATACAGAGCTCTGAACCTGAGGTGGTTACGGCTACAGCCTAGCCTAAGATATGGTCATATTTCTGAAAAAAAAAACCCAAAAACATATGTACGTTTTCTGGGAGCAGCTGAGACCTCTGGGTGATAACTACGTCTCCTGCAATTGAAAACACATGCTCACTCGGGACAAAGATTGCAGGGATGGACAGGAATGCTTTGGGAAGTGGAGACAGCAAAGGATTTGGTTCTGTGTAGGTTCTGTAAGTCACATCCTTAGTTTATATACATATATATATTTACATACACACACAAATGTCTATGTTTATATTATTGTATTATTTGTATAGTGTGCTTTCATTCTATTGTTTTTGCTGCTCTTAACTTTGTTCTGTTCACTTTCTGCCGTAGCAGTGCAAATTTCCCAAAAAGTGTTTGGGAGGGGGCTGTTGGCAACAGATGAATCAAAAGAAAATATTTGTCGGGGGGTGTTGGGGAGCGTTGAACATCATTTTTGCTGCAGAGGCTTTCGGGGGTCAGTCAGGGCTCTTGGAACCAGCCTACAGACTACATTTAGTAATATATTTACTAAATTTCAACAAATCCTAGAAATTACAGTCAGTGAAGAAACTGGACAATAAAAGAGGTTGGATATTACAACAAGACACTGATCCTAGACATATATCTAAATCAACCTTGATCTGCTACAAGAAGCAAAACACTAAGGATTTGGAAAAGCTTTACACAGTGTGGTATAACATCAAAATAAAAAATGTAAAGAAAACATACAGAAAATCTATATGATATGCAGTAACTCCAGGTCTAAAAGATTAATGAACATAGAATGAGAGTTACAAATGAATAGTAGGCTGGGAACAAACAGAATATGAAGGAACAGTTATAAACTGAATGAAACTGGGCAGTTGATACAGTCACAATGGTAGAAAGTGGGGGGTTTGAACCTGCAACTTTATGGTTATCGGCTTCACAGGCAAGTGTTTTACCCACTAGGCTACTACCACTCACTCCACAGCTGTGTATGCAAATTAAGCTGCAAAGTTTTTTGAAGTCACTGTTTTTGTGATGTCACAAAATCCAAAGCATTTTATATTCCTCCATCCATTCAGCCTACAGCAGTTTAGGCCCGTCCAATCACGCTGAAGTTATGATTGGTGAGCCAATGAACTACTTTTGAATGCCTCACAATTTGCAACAGCCAATCAGAACCGAGGTCATTTATATATGTCAGTCTGAAAGGCACACTGACCAAGTCTAATGGATGAAAAAAAGGTTGGAAAATGGTCATGTCAAAATGAAATAGGATTATTTTTAGTACATAAACCCACTTGAAATATCATTATGTCAACAGTCATTTGACCGGGTGAGCCAAGAGTGTCTCTGTGGTCAGACATTTGGGTGGCTGTATAACTGGAGATGACCACGAGTTTAATTTTCTACCAAACCTTCTTTGCTTTCAGACGGAGAGTAGCCTTCAAGGCTCGCCACAAAGCCTTGACCTACTTCTGACAAAGGTCTTCTCTGCCCACTGAAAAGTGACACTTCTGTGATTGATGCACCTATCAGTCACACCAACGTTTCAACTAGGCCATTCCATCCTCACGCCCTTCATCTGTCATGGACTCGGTGTTACCGGTGCAGTGAGGAGATTCAATTTCTGTCATATTGAAGGCAACGCTTCCTTGGGGAATACGTTCGGCGAAGAACACTTACAGTAACCGAACCACAATACTGTATCTCTGCAGTCCCATTTTAAGATTCATAATGGGACAGGACCTTTATAAAAGCCATTTCGGTTTTATAGGGCATACATTTCTGGAATGATGGCGGTTGAAAAAAGATACATCCTCACATGACTTTGTGATGTGACTTTGTGGCCCAAAAGACCAATGACTACTCATTGGTCTTTTTACTACTACTGGAGCTACTTTAAAAGAACAGTTCAGGGCCGCCACGGTTAACTAGATTAAAATGACCTGGTTTGAGAAAAAAAATACATTCTCATTAAAATGGGTTAGTGATTACTTTGCAGTCTGAATGATAAATTGGCAGATCATTATAAAGCTATGCTCAGCAGTTTGAACACTCTCCACAAGAATGAGCCAAATCGCATTATGAGGATCACTGAAAGGGAGGAAACCCACAACAGCAGGATCTCACTAATGCATGCATGATGTGTATGAGGTAAAATGAAATAAACTGCATGTATATAATACTCAATTAGTTGTTAAAATAATTACTTGATTGTTAATAAAATCAGTAGTGATAGCCCTACTAAATCAAAGCTTATCAAAGTCCATATCCTAATATGATCAGCTCCTCATCTGCCATTCTAAAAGAGATGAGATCCCTCTCATCCACTATAAGAAAAAGAACATTTTCAATGCCACAGCAGCTTATCGACAAAAAGAGATGCCTGGAGGCTGGAAGAGTGGTCTCCTTTCATGGTTTATAGCAATAAAAGAGCGGGGCTTTATCATACACACCTGAATGCAAATTCCACATTGGAATGTCTACAGAAATGGTCGCATTTATGCATTTTTATGTGACTTTTCACCTCATAAATTGCTTTTTTAACTGCAGGTTTTGGACTTTAACTGTGAATTTTGCTCAAAAAGGACCTGACTAGCATGGGTATCACTCAACCCCCTCCCCCCTTTTCATGCTTAAAAAGGCACTTTTTATGAACATTTCATGATGGCTGTTGATGTGTGACATATTGATTACACTCAACTCAGATATCCGTCACGAAAACAGCACACCCCCAGCTCTGAAAACGAACTCCATCCACTGGCTGCCTTGATCCACAAGATGATAGACTCAACCCTCATAGCTCTTGTGCGCACAATGAATTGTGACGGTTAGTCCTCTGTAAAAATCTGGATGGCAATCCCGCTGCACAGGCTGTTTTTATGAGCCTGTAAAAACCGCCATCTGTCACGGAGGACAGGCTTCATGGTGCGAAGTGATCTGCCTCTGAGTGTCACTTTCTCTGACATGAGAGATGCATCCGCTCAGTCCTCCGGTAGAAAAATCTTTCAGATTTAGGCAGTGCAGTTTCTAAAAAGGATACTACACGATTTTGATGCATTTTATCTCAAGCGATGCGTCCAGAACACCAAAAGGCTTTTACTCAGATGGAGCTCACACGTCTCGGGAGAAGGAGGGAGGAGGCTTCAGCAGAGTATCAAATGATGGCTCAAGGTTTAAACCATGATAAATGCTGACTACTGACAATTAGTTCCAGGACTGCGGGAAGTAGATGTGCTGGGGGTGTTGCAGGACCCCAGATGTGATGCTTAGTGATTGTTAAATCGAAATCAAAACCCCTCCTTGACAATTACACATCCATCCCACCTCCCACCCTACAATCTCTAATACAGCCCCATCAACAATATTACTAAGACCACTAAGAGGAACCAAGACTCAAAAGGAGAAACTCCATAAGAGCATGAGGTAGAACTACTAAAAGGCACCAAGACACAGAAGGTAATTGACTTCGCATTCAATGCAAGACTTTACATGCAAGAGCAATGACTTCACATTTGACCATAAGCCACAATCGATACATAAATGAAAACAAAGACAAACTAAACTAAGATGTTACTTTTTGTCACTGGTTTGCAGCGTAGTGCCTTAAGTTCATATTTGTATCCTGTTTATGCCACACTTTTCTTCCTTTAAATTGCTGTATGGGGAAATGATGTGTGTGTGTAGTGCACAGATGTGGACACAATGGACCTGAGACCCCTGCAAGAATGGGATATGCACCCAGACGGGTTTTTAGGATTTACAGAAGAATAATAATCTTGTTAAAACTTGGGATTTCAGAATATAAAACATAAAATGTGGCCTGTGCAAAAGATATATATTATCTTCGTCACATTATTATTACTTAGTTAATCTCATAAATGAATTGCAAGATCAGATAAGATACCTCTATTGACATTACCCAAGTACGCATATTGCTACGTATACTTGGGTATGTGTATATATGGGTAGCAGCATTGGTGTGTTAGATGTGTGGAATATAGACAGGTTGGCTGGTTATTTGATTCAGGAGGCTGACTGCTCTGGGGAAGAAACTGTTCCTCAGCCTGGCAGTCTGAGTACAAGACATCTGTGGCATCATCCAGAGATGGTGGCAGGGGTGTGGCAGGTTTCTGGAGATGGTGGTTACTCCACGCTGACAGAGGGTTCTCCTCAAGAGAAGGCAGCCGGGCCCTGATGATTTTCAGAGCGCAGTTGAAGACTCATGGCAGGGAGTATCTCTCTGCAGCAGTACAGCTGGTGGACCACCAGCTGGTGGTAGAAGGTCACAAGCAGGTTTTTGCTGATGTTTATTTTCTTGAATTAAGTAGTGGTACCTTCTTCACCACTGTCGGGTCGTGCATGACAGGTTTTCTGACTTGTGTAACCCGAAGCATGGCGCTTTTTCTACCATGTCTCCATTTATGCAGATTGGAGAAGGGGCTTCACAAACTTTCCTGAAGTCTACGATGAGTTTCTTGGTCTTGGTGGTGTTAGGGCCAGGTTATTTTCTGAGCACCACGTATGGTTCTTTTTCACAGGTGTACAGGAACCGTGCTGTACCTAAACTGTACTGCAATGGCACGGATGTTGTCGCACACTTTGATTTTCCAGTGTATCTCAGGCAAGTAACCACATAGCTGATTATTAATTTTTTAAGTGGAAAGTTTGGGAGAAGCAGTCAGAGCTGCTTTTGTTATTGTGGTCTTTCATTTTTTTATAGTCTTGTTTGAGTTTTTTATTTTTTTCTCGGCCGTGTTTAGCCATAATGTATGACCCAGCTAAACCGTTAGTGATGTCCTGGATCACCTTTGCGTTTCTCACAGCGTTAAAGATAAATTTGTTAGTGTGATAGAAAACTCCCACTGAAATTTATCTTCAGCCCAAACAGACAGTCGAGCTTGTACTTTGTCCACTTCCCAGTTGTTAGTTTGTATCTATATTGTTGTTTTTTGCACGGACAGTAAAAAACAACAATGACCTCTTTCCAAGTCCATCTGTTGTCATGTCAACATTTTGACTAATCAAAAAAACAGTCAGCTCGGCTGCAGCCCGCTTCTGGCCCTGCCGTCGATATGGCTTGGGTACGGGTCACTGTATTTGTAATGGAGAGACATTTGTTTGCGGTATGGCGCGGTTCCTTGTGCCAGTGGAAAAGCGCCAGTAGTCAAGCACTGTAACTCCTCTTGGTAAGGAGATACACTATGATAAGAGATCAGTCATAAGGATAAATAGGAACTTAAGACACTCCAGCATATACATATACCTGCATATGCCAGATGCTGATTGTGAGAACTTAAGGAATATACATTTTAATACATATACATTTGTGTTACTGTAGTAACATCGCTTTGGACTGAGTGAGATATATCAGGAGAGTATCACTGTCAAATCACAAGTCTTAAATGAACTTGGGGGGGGGGGCGGGAAATGATCCCAAGTACAGCAGAAAGCATCAAATACACCACGAAAAACAAACACTGTCCTGGACAGGGTGTTATGCCTTCTTGTGAACAGCACCTGAGTGGAGAGCATCTATTTTTGACAGTGTGGAAAGCCAGGGTTGGCAGTAGTCCCGCTCTTGTCAATCATAATGAGAGCAGATCTCACCTCAAGCCTCTGTACGGATTGATCTGTCTCCGGGCCATGTCTGTGTTCGCATAGCCTCAAATTCCCAACACGGCAAGGTCACGGCTACTCGGCAGGCCTCTCTAACACGCAGACCCACCAGATGGTCTCTCAAGCAAAATAAATAAATAAATAAACAAACAGAAACAACATTCTCCACCTGAATCATGAGGGTACCCTGCTGTTCCATATTAATGAGCTTGTATGCCTGGAAAATACATTTTTGTTACTATTAACAGCTGTTAAGACGGTCAGAGTGCAGCCAGCGTCAGATATGAGGAACACCTGCAAGATATTTATTCTTATCTAAGGTCTGTCAGTGGAGTGGGCTTGAAAATTGATGTCATGAATTATGATTAGTTTTCAGGGCTTTTTTTTTTTTAGAGGAGCTGAACTGTCTCTCAGTGGCCAGCCCAACTCAAAACAATGGGCAGTTTCCATATCTGCCCACTGCAAGCAACACTCTCGGTAGGATCTGGGCTATTCCCATTACACTAACTCACAGTGAGGATCTGAGAGGGTCTAAAACATAAATGTGGACTCCTCCGTGGACAATATCCTTAAAGCAAGCCCTGCAATGATGTGTCATTTGGTGCAGGGAAAGTTTTCACGTTCATAAGGTAAATCCCCATAGAGCTCAAGGTGACAGTCCATCCACCAGCTTAATTGTCATCTTAAAAAACTCTTGGTCTCTTGGTAGCCTGTCCACAGGCACGCTGACAGGCACCTCTTGCTTGCTCCAAACACCTAGAGCGTTTCCACTTAAGCAGCAATCTGGCTAAGTATCTTCACAACTCCAATGTCATGTGAATAATAAAAGGGCAACGATGCCTCTAAGAGGGGCTGCGGAAGAGGGTCATCCCGCACCACCTGGAGAGATGTCATAAAAGGAGAAGCCTGTCAAGTTGGAATATGGTGGGGGAGGGGGATAGACAGAGGAGGTGTCATGATGATTCCCCTTGGCTGGCTAAGGCCTGCGGATCTCAGGATACACAATGCCATCACAGCTGCCGTGCCTGTACAGGGACATGCGCCTTTAGCCTCGCCTGTCACTTCCCGGATCAGGGAGCCTCAGCTCTGCCACCGAAACCTTTGCCCTGGTTCCAGACGCAAAATGTCAGACGAATATTTCATAACCGCCTCCGAGGTCAGGGACAGACTCTAACCTCTACTTGCGAGATTTATCTTAAAAGATTAGTGATTTATGGGGCCCATGCTGCCTTTTTTCAGCAGCCTAGAACATTGATGGAAAGAAATCTGTCCATGCTTCTCCCTTCAGCTTAACTTTGCCTCTGTCAAGTTCCTGATAAGGATGCCCCAATATCTTAATGCTTAGAATGCAAGTGGAAGGGTTCCGTGCTGGGAGTGCAACAAATGGTACATTTTCATCATATGGCCAAACACCAAATTTGTTCATTTTTGTTCTTTATGGTCATTTGTGTGTGATGTCATGTCTAAAACCCCAGTAGCGGTTATTATTATTACATGTTTTTTAAATTATAATAACTTTGGTTCTACATGACAGGAACACCAAACAAAGCTCAGCATGACGTCTGACACCTCGAGTATCAACTCAAACCAGGGGAACTTCCTTATAAGGAGCTGTTTTGCTCTATGACAATTTACCATTTGTTGTGCTACCAGCATGGATCCATGTTGCTCACGTTCTGAGGGCTAACCAGGGTGGTGGGGGTACATTGCAGGGCAGGCACACACACACATACTCACACACACACACATACACACACACACACATGGGTGCCAGAACCATTATATATTTCAAAATCATTTGTTTCATCCCCCCCACTTTTTCCCTCCCGGACACCAGTAAAGACCTAGAGCACTGCGCGCATCCCCC
>JBBPCZ010057966.1:0-12536 GCA_037974445.1 Brycinus macrolepidotus | reverse complement strand
TAGATCTTTAAGTCCATCTCATGAAAAATGGGAGCAAAAACAAAAGTGTTGCGTTTATATTTTTGTTGAGTGTAATTCAGAAATTTTCTTAAGAGATTGGATTACTACACTACAATACAATACTGGATGAGCTGCCCTAGGAATCTTACGATTACTGATAGTCCCAAATCAATGTAACTAAGCAAAATGAAGACTGTTCTCAAAAGCTCCAGTCTCACACCTTAAAGACCATGTAGATTCTATAAGCATCTCTGATGTTTTATGCCATTTGGTCAGAATGACCATTTAGGATCATAAACTTGTGAAAGAGAAAAACTGTAGCACCCCAAAAAATGCAGAGAAACTGTTCTTAAGTGAAAAGTATAGATGACAATGTCAATGTCAGTTTCAATAAAAATAGAAATAGGGAACCAAAATCACACATTTCAAAGAATTAGTAAGGAACTGTGAAGTTGTAATGAACATTAAGACATTTTAGATGTGCCTAGAATGATGAATAGAGCTGCAGATGTTTCTAAAATGACCTTAGAAAACTATGGAGGAGAAGGCAGAGAGAAAGAGAACTGCTATGGAATATGGAAGAAGTATGCTCCCTAACTGAAACTTGGAGGGTACCACCCCAGTGACAGTGTTTGTACCAAAAATAAAACAGTTGTTCAATACTAAGACTATTTAAAAAAAACAATTATTTTTGTTGCTAAAGAATTTCTTGGGGCAGCTGGTGGCCTAAAGGTTAGGGAGTTGCCCCTGCAATCAGAAGGTTGTGGGTTCAAATCCCAGGACTGCTAGTGGCACCACTGAAGTACCCTTAAGCAAGGCACCGTCCCCACACACTGCTCCCTGGTGCATCAACCATTTCCACAGCACAAAGTTTAGTTCCAGTTTTTTTAAACAGAATGAAAAAAATATTTTTTTTAAATAAGTATTATTTTTAAAATGGCAGTGTATGTGTACTCGTTTCTTAAAATTTCCTCCACTGGATGTTTTTATTATATTTGTCCTCGTTTTCTTCATCCAGACAGGCTGAGCATTAGCTCTTCCATGTGAAAAATTATATGCACATTTTCAAAATACTTTTGTCTGTCTGATTTATATACTTTATTTAATGTTTTTGGAATACATTTTTGGAAAGTAAAAACACACCTAGGTGTCATGTCAGGTGCACTAGGAGGACACAACTGCAGGAATCAGCTTTAGTTTCTCAAGATTGCTTTAATGAACGTAAACAGAAGGATGAGCTCACTGAGCTCCAAATTCAAACACTAAAGTCCACACCAGTACAAAGCAGTTCCAGGAGGACCTTTACTCCTGCGAGAGAACCCGAGCCAAAGGAGAAGTCTCGGTCTTAAATACCGAGCTACAGTTTCAGTGGCTTTCTTAGCCAGACGAGTAGTTCCACTGAATATCCGCAGTGGACACGGATACACACCTCACGCCTGCCGAGACAGATGGAGACAAACACAAGGTAATAGTCACTGGTACTGATCTGGATCCTGTGGAGCCTCCAACCACTATAAACATGGCTAGTGTAGACCGAAGCTTCTCTAACTGCCACTTGGAGAACCGTTCACAATGTAGAGCTCCAGAGGATCTCTCACACAAGTCCAGAGGCTGTTAGCAGATACAGACTCAGGTGAAATACTTCAGAAAGTCACATACGAACCCGAGACGGGGAGTGGTGAACGTTGGTGACCACGCGCCGTTCCTCCGGATCAGCTGCGCTTTTAAACCCAGACACAGACAGAGACAAGCAATCACACCACGCAAACAATCATACATTTAACAAGCTTCAGTTAACTTAAATGAGACACACACAGACACGTCATCAGGCGCCTAGCAACCCAGCTAATGTGCTCAGTGCTAACACCTGGGTTGCCTAGGTTCCCGATGACCAAGCACCACATGACGTCATCACTTTGCGTCCAGGGCTGCACGTGGTCAAAA
Organism: Brycinus macrolepidotus; assembly: GCA_037974445.1. Lineage (NCBI taxonomy): Eukaryota > Metazoa > Chordata > Actinopteri > Characiformes > Alestidae > Brycinus > Brycinus macrolepidotus. The sequence continues at coordinate 10,592 of JBBPCZ010057966.1, read as the reverse complement.
CTTGGGGGACGGCCTCTGTGAGGGGCGTGACCGAGGCGGACCAGACGTGACACTAGGATTGTTTTACTTTTATTATTTAAGTAATTGTTAAGACCTCTTCAGCAACACCACTAAAAAACAAAAAAAAAAAAAAAAAAAAATTGGATTGTTGTGTTTTAGGGCCTCCATGTAAGTGCTTATCCAGCTTACACATGACATCATTTAAACAGCAACAGGTTTTGCACAATTTTTAGTAAATCTGGCCCTTTATGTCTAAACATAGTCAGGAATCCCTCATAACTGAATTCAACCACTTTTTGCACCTTCTGCTGACACATGACATCCTCAGAAAATCGCATAGCAATGAGATGCTGAACTCACTAATAGTCATGTGGCTGCATACAGTCACATTCTAAGTAATGTTCCAGCATCTACTGTAAAGCCTTCCCAGAAGAGTCCAAACTGCAGCAAATAAGATGCAGAATAAAAAGAGAAATAACACTGAATAAAAACAGCATTTATAAACCCTAGGACTTATGGCATAGTACTTACAACTTAGTGATGCTATGCTGTTTATTTACAGCTACTGCCTCTATCTGTTGACTACTTTTTTGTGCTACCACTGACCTTTCCCTCTCCTGTTCCAGCAGGCTGGTGAACTCATCACTCTTCTTCATGAATTCATTGTGATTGTGCTTCTCATCCTCCAGCCGGCAAAGCGCTTGTTTGTGTGCCTGCTCTACCAGAAGTAGCTGTTCCAGCATACGTCTGTATGTCTCTCTCTGCTTCTCCACCAACTTGTCCAACTAACACACATGTATAACACACATAGCAGTGAGACGATGTGCTGTGAACTCAAAATATATGGTGCCTTTGATATGCTAATTTTACAATGGAATGAAGTTCTGTAAACCTTTAGAATGGCATTTAAGTGATGTTAAAAGGGTGATACAGTGATTTGAATAAATTGCTTACCAAAAAACTGTTTACTATAAATACTGAATGAAAGATTCACGTAATTCCCCCATCTACAGTGCATGTAAGTATTTTATTAAATTCTGACCTCCACCATGGGCTTCTCATAGATGTCTTCCTGCCAGCTGCAGCCCTTGCCCTGTATGGCATCTCTCTGCAGAGCCTGAAGCACTTTCCGAGGGGTGATAAAGCCATACTGGGCCTCCAGTAGGGCCAGGTCTATCTTATCTGCCTTCAACACTGTGATTACCTCATCTCTGGCCTAAACAGACAAAAGAGGTTCAGTGGTATTTTTACTGCTCAGCTTTTAAATACCATTGAGGTTATACTGAAATACCTGTCTAAATAGTTTTAAAAAAATATAGGGTAAACTGTACACAAGACTCTAGTGTGAGGCAGTCTGCAAAATACCCAGTGAGATGTCCTGTTAAAGAAGCATACGCTGGTCTGTGTAATTTCTTTTTTTATTGGTTTATTGGTAATGCAACTTTGCACATCGTGTCTTCAGTTTAAGAAAACAGGTTATTTAACTCCACATGATCTGGTATCTGATTTAGATCAGTACGCCACACATGTTCCCTTGTACTATATTTCACATAAAAAGGCATTATTAAAAGGTCCTTTATGTTATGAAATTCTGGTATAAAGTGAGATTCTGTTTTGATTCTGTTTTCTTCAGTGATCAGTTTCTTACCCACCTGCAGTTCCCCCTCTAGCATGCTAAGTAGGAAGAGGAGGTCATCACGGGAGAGGTCTCTGCCCTTTCTAGATTCTGTTGTCCTCTCTCTGTACCAGCTGTGCCTGCTGCTCTCGTGGTTGTGCTGTATCTTGCCTTTGTTGCCCAGAGATTCCCTCCGATGAGGCTGGTTGGCCCCTTGGATGCTGGACAAGGTCTCTTTATGCTCCAATGTCCGTCGGCATGAGTGAGCTTGCACCTGAGATGACTTCACCTCTGCTATATTTTCCAGACTGTTGCTACGGGAACGCATAGCTGTTCACCTGTGTGGAGCCAACAAAGAGGATCTGTTAGTGTGTGTCGGTGGTGGGTGTGTGAATTCATTATACTGCAGCCACATACAATCTGTAGCATTTTGTATGTTCTGACAAGGAGCATTAGTAAATGAATGGGAACATGAGAGGGCATTAGCCTGTTCACGTCAATGAAAGGACATTTATTACCATCTCTACTAAAATGAGGTCCAACAAGCTAGATTTGAGCATTACTCTGACATCCATTATAAAACAGTAAGCACACATACACACATCAAATGAATTACACATTTCACCCTGGTCCTGTTCACCGCCCTCAGCCACATAGACAAGAAACATGGGAAATATTTGAGAATGCTGTTCATTGACTACAGTTTTCAGCACAATAGTCCCCCATAGACTGGTCACCAAGCTGAGGGACCTGGGGCTGAACAGCCACCTGTGTGCCTGGGTTTTCAGCTTCCTTACAAGCTGACCACAGGTGGTGTGAGTAAGTGGTTGCATCACCATCACAGTCAACACAGAAGCTCCACAAGGCTGTGTACTCAGTCCTCTGCTCTACACCCTCTACAGCCATGACAGCGTGGCAACACACACATTTGCTGATGACACAGTAGTGCTGGGCCTCATCACCAACAATGATGAGACAGCATACATGGAGATGGTGGAAAACCTGACACTGGGGTATCAGGAGAACTCCCTCCAACTAAATGTTGGCAAAACCAAGGAGCTTGTGGTGGACTTCACTAGGAGTCTCAGATGTTTCAGGGGAATATTTCACTACTTTGTGTAAAACTGTATGTGACAAAGAATCTTGAATCATTGAAAACTCCATAGCACTCCACAGCATGAAGGGAACTTGCATGACTGCTATTGTATTGTAAACTAAAAAAAAAAAAAAAACATCCTGGCATGTCTACTGAACTTCTTGGCTCCACATAGTAACATCTTTTGTAACAGATACACAGCAAATTAAAACTTTAGTCTTAGATGGTTTCTAATTTTAACAGATAAATAAACAGATAACAAAAACAGAAGTTTGACCCATCACTCCCATGTGCCATGTGATTCCAACTGCCCCTTTTGAGATTATCTCCGTTTTGAGAAAAGCAGAGGATGTTATGAGTATATTTTAGTTGTAAATGGTGATTTTAAAAAGATGCACATGCCCAACTCAAAATAAGTCAGGAAAGACATCTTTCAATGATTTTGTTTTGAAAACAAAGCAACCCTTTTTGGAACACTCGCCAAAAGGGACATTACTGTCCATTACTGAGAACACTAGTTGAGAGGAGAAAAGGATACAGGAGTGAGCACTTGAACAAAGTCAACTGTAAAACAATCAAAGCTACTGATTATTCACCTTTTACTTGCATATTTTATTTAATTTTTGGCTTACAGAAGGGAGGAAAAGGACAGTAATAAGAATACACCAGGATATGGCAGCAACAGATGAAAAAAAACATGACATTGCTTTTAAGATTACTGTTTAGTGAATCTAAGAAAATTCACTAAAATCACGGCAAGAGGTAGCTTACTATGATTGGGGAAAAAAAAAAGTCACTACTGACAAAAAAAAAAAAAAAAAAAAAAGTACTGACATCTGGGCAAAGAGTGTGTGTGAACAGTGTGTCACAGCATGAAGGTACAGGAAAATTATGCTCTTACTGGGAAGATCAGCTACTCCTTGTTTTGTAAACAACAGAAAATAACAGGTAATATGAGGTAAAACCAGACCATGGTGAAAAAAAAAAAAAAATTGAGCATGTAGTGCTTTGCTACTCAGAGAACCAACTTCAAAACTCACAATACCACCATCAAAGGTGTAAGCAGAGAAAATGTAAGCCTGTACATCTCCAGTCAAGGAAGTGTTGGAGGAGTTGGAGAGCTATAATGAGGAAAGGTACTTGTGGTCATTTGGGCCAGACACTTATATTAGTCAACTTAAATTAGTATATTAGACACTTATGTTCTGCCTGTCAGTTCTTTTGTTTGAATTGGGCTTCCTCTACCGGCGATATTTCATAAACCGGAAAAAGCATAAGGAAGTGGTGTTAGTATTGACCGCACGTCTTCTAGAGCAGACATGTTTGCCATACTTTGCTCCGTTAATGCCTTCATTAACTTTTTTTAAATTGTTTAATCTGGTAGAAGCGTCGTCTGTAAGTACTGTTTTTGTGTTGTATTAATATTTATAGAGATTTAAGTAGCTTTAAAGTGCATTTTGAATATAAAGATTAGCATGTTAGCCTAGCTGCTAATATAGCTAATCCTTTGCTGTGCAGAAGCTAGTTAAAGGATGAGGGATGTGTGCTGTTGTGTTTAACAAATAACAGAAGACAATTTGTTAACAGCATATATTTGAAATGCATTCAGAATGTACTAAAATATTAACATTTGGATTGTTATCTGCATCTCCATCATCTCAGTAAAATCTTGTAATTGTTTTAGCACTCAGGATTTTGTTTTTGTTTAATTGTTTTACAGTTTCACTTCTATTCAAAAATGCATTCCGGCATCTTATTAAACGTGGAAACCAAGATGAATCCTGGCTCTCCTGCATTTTTTGGATGGAGTTTGGCTTGCTGTTAAATTGGTGTTAGAAACACACACAATGAGAACAGTACAGTGAAAAGACAAGGAGTCCTACAAGCAAAAAACAAGTTTCATGGTAGAAGACTGCAAACGGATTCTGTGTTCATCATGCACAAAGAGAAGCTATCAACCCCTGCGGAGGAAAATAAGCTCAGCTCTGACGTAGAAAGGGAAATGATTACAATAGACGAAGCATCTGTGTCAGGCTGAAGATGTTCCAGTTCATCACGACCATCTTCCAGGTCTGCATCGGCTGCCAGCATAGCTGCAGCCACAGTTCGTGCACAAGCTGAAGCAGCACAAGCACGTGTGTTTGCAAAGGAAGAAAATGCAATCAAGTTAGACAAAATCAGGTTAGAAATGACCTACCAGCTGGACAAAGCTAAACTGGAGGCAGATTTGGAAAAATGCTCCATCACAAAAAGGAAGCGGCTGCTGCTCTAGCTCAGGCAAAGGTGTTAGAGGCAACAGCGGCGGAGATTGAAGGGAACGTTCCCAAGATGTCCAGCCGACCAGTGTCGCCACAAACTAAAGTTGAGGACACAAGAGACTATTTTAAGACAATAGACATGGAATATTTTAATGGACAAGTAGAAAAGTATGATACAAACAATAATGTCCTGTCTCTCCCAGTCACAAACTGATGGCCCCATAATTAACGATCACAGCAAAGGGAAATAAAGCAGGAAGTGTCCAGTCCTCATCAGTCTTACGCTTGGCAAAGAGAATACCCCCAAACTGCAGCGCATTCAACACTGTTTCATCAGCCAGAAGCTCCAGGTATGTTGGACTTTGCTAAATACCTAGCATGCCGTGAACTTGTAAATACAAGTCTTGTACAGTTTGATGACCGTCCTGAGACCTTTAGGGCAAGGTGGTCAGCTTTTCTTGGAGCTATTCATGGTTTAGGCCTTACGCCTAGCAAAGAACTGGACTTACTTACTAAGTGGCTAGGCAAAGCTTACCTGAAGGACTGAGGCATCCGTTTCCGCTGCTGTTCCTCCTCTTCTCATCTTGCATGCAATTGCAAAGCTCCAGTAATGTGCAGTGTGTGACAGCAAAGACCATGTCACTGCTTTCCACCCAGGTCCAGCACCTTGGGCATCAAAGGTAACCACTCCCTCTTCTGAGCATGGCGGGGAGGAAAATTCCCCACCTTCAGCAACTTCAGTAAATAGCACATGCACTGAAATCTGTGGCGAAGGTCTTCCAGTCAGATCTTGCTCAAAAATATGCTTAGTCCAAGTGGATCCCAAAGGTAAACCAGAGGCTGCAGTAAAGATGTATGCAATGCTTGATGAGCAGAGCAATAGATTAGCGAGGTCAGAATTTTTTGAGCACTTCAATGTGAACAGCCACACAAATCCATACTTGCTGAAAACCTGTGCTGGTGTTATTGAAACTTTGGGGAGATAAGTGGAAGGCTTCCAGACAGAGCCTGTAAATGGTGGCATTACTTTGACACTCCCATCTCTGCTTGAATGCAGTGAAACACCAGATAATAGGGCTGAGATACCTACACCAGAGGTGGCTCGGAAATATCCTCACCTGAGGTCCATTGCTTCCGAGATACCAGAACTGGACCCAACTGCCCAGATTCTACTGCTGTTGAGCCGTGATATCCTGAGAATCCACAAGGAGAATGCCAGATAAATGGGCCCCACGATTCCCTATTTGCTCTTAAGCTGGACCTAGGAGGGGTCCTGGTCAGCGATGTGTTTGGGGAAATCCCACAAACCAAGTGTACAGAGCTGCACAACAAATGTGCTAGAAAATGGCAGGCCTTCATATGTCATTCCATGTCAGTCATATCCAACTGAAAGAGAAGCTAAGTGTTGAAGGTGAAAAACATAGCATCCCTTTCATCCTCAAAAGCAGCAAAGCAAGCAAACAGGATCAGCGTACAGGAAGTGACAACAAGACTGCTCTCTCCCTTGAGGATGAAGTCTTCTTAGAGATCATGGACAGAGAATTCTACATGGATGAAAGCAACAGCTAGGTTGCACCTCTTCCCTTCAGGTGTCCAAGGCCTCAACTCCCCAATAACAGGGAGCAAGAACTTACTCACCTCTCTTCTCTTTGACGCATTCTACTGAAGAAAGCAGTTCACTGATTTCATGCAGAAAATATTCAACAATGATCATGCCGAGGTTGCCCCTCCTTTGCAGTCTATCATCCAAAACAGCCTGACCAAATTACAATAGTTTTTGACTCTAGCGTGCAATACCAGGGCCTCTCTCTAAACAATGTCCTTTTAACTGGACCTGACTTGAACAACAGCTTGCTGGGTGTGTTGATTCGTTTCAGAAGGGAGCCTGTCACTGTGACTGCTGATATTCAACAAATATTCCATTGCTTCACAGTGAGAGAAGACCACAGGGACTATTTAAGGTTTTTGTGGTTCCGTGACAATGACGTCAACAAAGATATTGTAGAATATTGTATGAAGGTCCATGTTTTTGGAAATACCCCTTCACCAGCAGTGGCCATCTATGGACTCTGGCAAGCTGCGAGGGAAGGTGAGGTCGAATATGGAGCTGATACTATCTTGTGGAGCGAGACTTATGTAGATGATTGCCTTCAATCATTCCCTACTTCTCTCGAGGCTGTTGATTTACTCCAAAGAACACAGGCATCATTGGCTGAATCAAACTTAAGGCTCCACAAAATCACATCCAACAGTCCATCAGTGTTGGCAGCATTTCCACCAGAAGATTGGGGGTTGAAGCGATGTCCATTCAGCGCACTCTTGGCCTAAGCTGGGAAATAGGCACAGACATTTACCTTTCACGTATCCGACAGCAGTAAACCACTCAGTCGGCGTGGCATACTCTCAACAGTTAATAGTCTGTTTGATCCCCTTGGTCTTGTAGCTCCTGTCACCATTCAAAGGAGGTTCCTGTTGAAAGAGCTCTCTAAAGAAATTGATGACTGGGATTTACCACTTCCAAGAGAAAAATTTAGGGAGTGGGAAAGATGGAGAGACTCACTGCTGAAGCTACAAAAACTTCACATTCGTAGAGCATACAGCTCAAGGTCACTTTTGAAAGCAACATGTATTGAACTGTGTTTTCTCTCAGATGCCTCCAACAAGGCTATTGGAGCAGTAGCCTACATAAGGGCCTTCTATGAGGATGGACAATATGATGTTGGCTTTGTTTTGGGAAAAGCAAAGCTGACTCCTCCAGATGAACCCACCATACCCAGGCTTGAACTTTGTGCAGCTGTTTTAGCTGTAGAAGTGTCAGATCTAATCCTGGATGAAATGGACATAAAGCCAGATGCTGTCAATTTCTATTGTGACAGCAAAGTTGTGTTAGGATATATACACAATGAAACCTGACACTTTTTTGTGTATGTTCGTAATCAAGTCCAGAGAATCAGGCAGTCCACCAAACCTGAACAATGGCATTACATACCAACAGAACATAACCCTGCTGACTATGCTTCAAGGTCTGTTCCCGCCGCTCTTTTTCCACATCTGACATGGTTGACAGGACCAGATTTCCTTTACAAGCCTCCTGAGAGTCATCCTGCAACACAAGCCACATTCGCCTTGATATGTCCAGAGTCAGGCACTGAAATTCGTCCTCAAACCCAAGTGATTTCTGCAATCACGAGTGTAGCTGGTAAACCACTTACCCCAGAACGCTTTGAGCGCTTTTCCTCATGGGACTCTCAGCTAAAAACAGTGGCATGTCTCATCCATGTGGCCCGCTCGTTCAACTCAACCTCTGGCATAAAGACAAGCAACTGTACTGGCTGGCACAAGTGTCAACAACCTTACCATCCAGATGAATTGTCCCAAGCTAGAAGAGTCATCATTCTTTCGGTACAGAGATCAGCATTGTCTAAATAGTATAGTGCTCTCATGAAAGAAGGAAACATCCCTCAGAATAGCCCTATAGCTAAGTTGAACCCTGTTTTGGATAAAGATGAATTGATGAGAGTTGGTGGCCGTCTGGCACGTGCAAAATTAGACATTGAAGAAAAAAAATCCTATTATCTTACCTGGCCGCCATCACATATCCACCTTAGTGATACGACACTACCACAACAGAGTTAAACATCAGGGTCGCCTCTTTACAGAGGGCACATTGCGCACCTCTGGTTTCTAGCTGGTTGGTGGTAAGAGATGCATTAGCAGTATTTTACACGTGTCACATGTAAAAAACTGCAGAGGTCCAGGGAAAGCCAGAGAATGAGTGATCTTCCTGAAGAACATCTTAGCCCCTCTCCCTACCATTCACATATGTGGGTCTAGACGTATTTGGGCCTTTCTTAGTCTCAGCTCGCCATACTAGGGGAGGACATGCCCAGGACAAATGTTGGGCCATGCTCTTTACTTGTATGAGCATTCGAGCAGTGCACATCGAAATTATTGAATCAATGGATACATCAAGCTGCATAAATGCCCTGCGATGGTTTTTTGCCATGCGTGGCCCCACTAAACAGCTCCGTTCAGACTGCGGAACAAATTTCATAGGAGCAAGCAAGGAACTGGGATTTTTTTTAATGCAGCAAAAGAGCCTGAAATGCAGAAATTGCTTAGAGCAAATTCTTGTACTTGAGAATTCAATCCACCTCATGCGTCCCACATGGGAGGTGCTTGGAAGCAGATGATCGGTGTAGTGAGGAGAATACTGGACTCCATGTTGATGCAACATGGATCTCGTCATCTTTCCCCATGAGGTTCTCTGCACGTTCATGGCTGAAATCTCTGCAGTGATCAATGCAAGGCCCCTTGTCCCGATCTCGACAGACCCTGACTCACCTCTCATACTCACTCCAGCTATGTTGCTGACCCAGAAGGTTGGAGTCCCGCCTCCTCTAGGGAACTTCTCAGAGAGTGAACTGTATAGGTAACAGTAGAAACAGGTGCAGAGTCTCGCTGACAATTTTTGGTACCACTGCAGGTGTGAGTTCCTTCCTCTCCTGCAGACCCGTCGCAAATGGACTACAACTCGGCCTGACATTCAAGAAGGAGACCTTGTATTGTTGAGAGATGCTCAGGCAGCCCAAAATGAATGGCCCATGGGACTTGTCTCTGAGGTTTTTCCAAGTGCAGACAGAAAGATACGTAAAATTGAAGTTAAGGTCACCAAAGGAGGATTAAGCAAGACGTACCTTAGGCCTGTGAATGAGATAATCCTTCTTTTGTCTAAAAGAGATTAAGGTGGATGTTAGATATGACATCTTTCAGATGCCAGACGGGGAGTGTTCTGCCTATCAGTTGTTCTTTCGTTTGAATTGGGCTCCCCCTACTGGCGGTATTTCATAAACCGGAAAAAGCGTCAGGAAGTGGTGTTAGTGTTGACCGCACGTCTTCTAGAGCAGACATGTCTGCCATACTCTGCTCCGTTAATGCCTTAACTTGATAATCTGGCAGAAGCATCATCTGTAAGTACTGTTTGTGTTGTATTAACATTTATGGAGATTTAAGTAACTTTAAAGTGTATTTTGAGTATAAAGATTAGCATGTTAGCCTAGTTGCTGATATAGCTAATCCTTTGCTGTGCAGCAGCTAGTTAAAGGATAAGGGATTTGTGCTGTTGTGTTTAACAAACAACAGAAGACAATTAGTTAACAGCATATATTTGAAATGCAATTAGGATGTACTAAAATATTAACATTTGGACTGTTATCTGCATCTCCATCATCTCGGTACAATCTTGTAATTGTTTTAGCACTCAGGATTTTTACCTCTTACACATTTTGTAAATGCATCCTGGCATCTTATTAAATGAGAAACTAAGATGAATCCTGACTCTCCTGCATTTTTTGGATGGAGTTTGGCTTGCTGTTAAATTGGTGTTATAAACACACAATGAGAACAGTACAACTTGAACTAACACCAACTAGTGCCTAATCCTAGAGTCAAGAAATTCAAAAAGAGATACCAGTACCAGAGACAGTAGAGGTCCCGTCGAGTACGCTCCAGATGATGTCTTCGGATCTAATCCTGCATATCGCCTACATCAATGGCTCCTTAACAACTGGCCATGTCCCATCTGCTTTCAAGTCTGCAGTGGTCACACCTATTCTGAAGAAAC
>JBBPCZ010057945.1:0-12536 GCA_037974445.1 Brycinus macrolepidotus | reverse complement strand
CACAGTCACACTCACTCACACTCACTCACACACACAAACACTCACTCACTCACACACTCACTCACTCACTCACACACACACACACACTCACACAGGCAAAAACACTCAGAAACACTCACTGAGGGGCACTGGAATGTAGGTTGATAGGACTTCCACGTCGTCAACACTTGTGGCACATGTAAGCATGACGTACCTGAAGTACGGTTTCACTGGAATCTGGAAACCCACTTTTGGGTCCCATAGGACATTTTTTCTTGTTGAGTATGACATTGGGGGATTCTAAAAGAGAGTTTTCCATTAGTTAATATTTCTTGTATGTGTCTGTAGTTTTTGTCTGTGAGTGCCAGAATCTTCCATTAAAAAAGAGACTCATTAACCAAGAAAACACATGAATTACGGCATGACTGCGGCTAATTCTTTATACTGTAACAAGCAAAAACAAACTGTAGGTGTGTATGATTATACCCAACTCTCCTACATAATAATGACCCTAAAACGATGTAAGAAAAGGATGTAAGGAAGGAAGTATGTAAGATGACTGCAGCAGATGTTCCAGTAGCAGGAAGGTCGCACAAATGTCTGTGCCATCTGAATGAGAAATGTTTATCAATGGTAAGGCACTGTGAAACACAGCAATAGAGCTCACTGCCATGTGTAGTGCAAAGCATGCCAACAGCACCCGGTTGCTATTCCCAAATCCCTTCACTGGATCATGCACTTAATGACCTCTTTTTGGCTCAGTTGTTTTTTCCTACCTGTATTTCCTATGTTTTATGCATAAAACAGGGGGTCATATTTATAGCACACAGTGTCTATTCTGGGTTGGGGTGGAGTCTACGACCACCTTCCTGTTCTTACAGGATACAGACAGGATGACTCCGTGGCCCACACTGAGCTTCCCCATGCCTCTGCCACTGTCCCTGTCCACATCCGCATGCTTGGGTTTGAAGGGTGTGAGAACCTGAGAGATGCCCATGGTCCCATGCACTCGTCAAACACACCCTCAGCTTTCTTTGAAGTTAACAAATCTCCTTCGCAAACTAGTCATAACCACATGAGTTGAACACTTTTCTCTGCTCAGAGTGTCCAAGTACTGCAAATCAGGAAATCCTAAAACCCTCGTAAATCAGTGCATGATAGAGGAAGTCTTAAGATAGAAAAAAGCAATGTAAAAGAATACTTAGTATCATAAAAGTGACATTAACAAACACCACAATGCACAAAATACTCACTGTATGCAAAGTGACATTTTGACTAGGAGATGTTGTTCTGCAAGGGACCACCAGCATTTTGTCGTCTCTATACACAAACAACGGTTCTGTAGAGGAGATCTCCACAAACGGTTGGTTATGATCTGTGGACAGAATAAACACTTTAATGTAAAAGTACTTGCAAAAGCACAAAAGCACCAGATATCATGTGATTTGATTTTCTCAGCTACACCACTATCATTGCTATTTAAAGATGTGGCTATTTGAAATTTTTGTCAGTTCCAAAGCAAGCATTCTTTAATGACTCTTTTAATGACTCAGCACAAGGGTGTGTACAGAATTCTTTCTTTAAACCAAAAACCTAACAAAGATTTAAGACAACAACCGTGCTTCCTATACACGAGTGATAAAGTATCCCTAAGTGAGACTGGATTATTCCCCCAACTGCACATTAAGTCATATAGTGAGATGTGTGTGGAAACCAGTCACAGATCGGGCCTGGGATGCAGGAAAGTGGTTATTTTTTTAAGAGACCTCCCAAGAGGTTCATTAGTCACTTCTATAGTCACTATATATAAATACACACAAAATAGATAATGCACATTGACTTGCACTGCATATTTTCTACAGTTGCTGTTCAAGCCTATTGTCATCATTTCTTAGACTTGCCTTGTACTTGCAGAAAGGCTGAGGTCACACACTGACTGCAAAGATCAGAGGGCGTAACTTTTCAAGTGACATTTTGGGAACTGTCTGCTGCAAATCCAGTAACACATCAAGTGCTGCAGTGAGGCTCATGGAGGGATTGGAAAAACAGAAGGCTAAGCAGGAAATAATAGCCAACGAACAAGGCTTCCAACGCAATCACTCTCTGCTTCCGTCTCCCAGAAGCCCAGCCCTGAATGATTGCCTTCCTTTTGCTGCCCTTTTGTCTCTCTGTCTACAGACAGCTGAGCTCCGTCCATCTGACCTGGTATATTAAATCCCTTCTCTGCGTGTAATCATAGATGCGTAATTACTAACTGGCCCCATTGCTAGGTCAGCTGATTTATGGCTTTGTTGGAGCCTCAGTGAAGTGTGCTATGGAGCCGCTCATTAAGTCCCAATCTCTTTTTTGTCTCAGAGTTCTCCAAAGGCCTGGAGTTCTTCCAGGTCCTGTATCACACAGAGGGACATCAGGTTTCTCACTGACCGTGTCTCTGCCCTGGTAATTAACAGGATCTAAACTTGAGTTGGTATTTTTGGCCTTGTGTGTGTGCTGCAATTTTTGCCCCATTTAGAGAGGTATTTCATCTACAAAAAGATTTGCTGGTCCAAATGGCAAACAAGAAACACCATGAAATAGACAAATAGTTGCATAAACATCTGGAAGAAACAGAAGCTGTATCTGCGTATATAAATAAAAACAATCACTTGTTTTATCCCAGACAAATTCTTATCACATCACATTTGCTGTTTCTCACAGCTCTCTGTAGGCTGCAACAGTGTTGTAACTAGCAGCATTAAAAGTGGAGTGCCAGAGGAGGTGAACTATGACTAGTTTCTTCCCAGAGAAATGAAAATATTATCCACTTAGACCTTCTTAGACAGAGGTGGCTAAAATGACAATCTTATTTACATTATTTTTATATTTCACAATGTTATTTTACATGCACAATAATAATAATAATAATAATGGTTGCACTTTACTATTTACAGAGTTTGCATAGCCTGATGCTTTCTTCTCTAAGCCATTTTGCCCGAGGCCACTTAAAACATCTTGTTTTACCTGATTTACAAGAGCTGAGACATATTTGTACTTGTGAGTTTTTCATAAGATCATAAATATCTGCCTTCCTTACAAAGAGTATTCATCCAGCTCAGCTCAACAGCCATAGGTCTAATAAATGCGGGTGAATGGGTAAAATGCAAAGGGTAAATTTCACACTTTACACTTTACACACTTTGCACAACTTGTCACCAGACATACACCTACATTACTGTGATAAAATGCATCAGAATATTCTATTCCGAGAACATAACAGATATCATATTTCTAGAACACTGAACAACTGCATTAATCACAAAAAACAGCAATACTGTTTATCAAGGGTATTCCAAGGTTCAGAAAAACAAAATATCATGAAACATATTTTTTGTTGAGAAAATGTTTTCAAATAGTTATAATACCTTATTTTTGTGCCCAACCTACATTTGAATAGCAGTTCAGTATGTTAAATTAATTTAGTGATATGGTGCAATACCAAAGACTTACCTCTGACAAACACATATGTGGAGCTCTCATATTTTCTGGAATTGCGATAACTGCATGTGTAGAGGCCAGTGTCATTGTGCCTGAGGTTCTTTAAAACCAGCTTACTGCAGTACCCCTTCTCCTTTGCAGACAGTGTCTTCTCACACCTCTCAATTTGCACATCTTCAGAGGTAAGGTTCCTACTGGCTAGCCTCCACTGCAGATGGGCGGACCCTCTAATTAAGACGGTGGAAAATGAATATCAAGAATCATTCAGTCCTGTGCAAAAGTCTTAAGTCATCCAGGAAAATAATAGCACTTATTGGATGGAGGAGTATACTGGAAGAACTGCAAACATGTTCAAAGGTGTTTTATTAAACGACACGACAAATGCCACCAAGCCTATTTTAAACCAACAAGTCTCAAATAAATTACTATAAAAAAGTGATAGGCAAGTTCAAATAATAATTTGTCTCTTAGGCATAGATGGAGTACACACATATCCATGGAGTAACAGCTCTGCTCTACTCATTTGTTATGAAGTACCATACCACTGAACCTGCTGGAATGCCAATGTTTTCCCATACATATTCCCAGGATATGTAATTATCTTTGTTTTGAAGTGTTTAAAAGCTGGTCTTTTAATCTCATGTCATCTGTTAAGTTCACATGGGAACTCTGGTTTTTTGGATGATGTGTTCGAATAACGCATATTTCATACAATGTCCATTTTGAAAGATCCCATTAAACAAATCCCTGAGGATCATCAAACATGTCTGACATACCAGTGGTTTTGGATCTGAACTCAGAGGGTCAAGAAACTTCAGACCCTCATCATGGACCAGATAGAGCAGCCGTATCAAGAGAGGCATTTATTACATATTGCCTTGTAGGGAAGTGCCGCATCAAAACAGGTCCATGGGGATTAGCATTCCTAGCATGATTGCAGTGTGATGCAATTCTCCCCGAAATTCAACAAATGTGTATGTTTCAAGCAGTTTGTGCACATAAATACAGACACATACACAAGACTGTTGGAATGAATGAATAAAATGGGATTTTACTGGTTTCTGGTGTGACTGACTGTGTACTCCCTTACATGGAAATACCATTGATATCTATTCTAAACCGCCAGGAGGAGATTTATCATTTTGAAATGTATTTGCAAGAGATTTAAGAGTTTTAAGGGGAACCTGAGAAGCCTGAGAAGGATGAGTATATGGATTCTTTTCAATCATCCTTTTTCTCCTTATGAAGGCCTGACTATGCATCGTCTCACAAGCAGTGCACAGTACAAGACTGATCTATTTGAATGTCCAGTGCTACACGACTGACTGAACAAGTAAAAGAAGAACTGGCTGAAAAAAATCACATATACACTCATGCACTGGGTGTTTTTATTGGGTGACAAAGACTTCTATTATATTAGTCTTATATCTCCAGTGCAAGACTAAAGAAGCAAATTTCCCAAACCAAGTAGTAACAAAATCTGTATAGAGTGAGATATTTTTTTTCTTAATGCAAGATAAAAGGGAAAAGCTCCTACAATAAAAAGGAACAATAAAAGTGAAAAGCTTCTGTTTTGGTGTTTAGAGGCTGAAAATTCTTTGGAAATGACTGTGGGGCTCTGAGGCAAAATTCCAAGCTCCATTGTGTGAGTGAGTGTGTGCGTGTGTGTGTACGTGTGTGTGTGTGTGTGCGCACGTGTGTGTGTGTGTGTGTGTGTACTGTAGTAGTAGCAGTGGAAGTAGCATTTGTAGTTTTTCAGGATGTGTACAGTACCTGCAGATGAGAATGAGTGACCTATTAACATGGTACAGGTGTGTGTCTCCACCAGGATGCAGCTGCGGAACAAGCTCCAGCGCTCCTACAGGAAACACAAACACAGCGCAGGCCTTAAGTAATAGAATGCCACAACCGCCACTCAACATACGAACAGCCATACTGATAACACAGAAGAGCAAGAAAGCTTAAAAGTAAGATAAAGGGGAACAGAACATATTTAATCTTAATAATAATATGCAGAGTTTCAGTTCTGAAATGTTAGAAGCCATTATGAAACACCTGACATACACACACATTTGTCTGCAATTTAACTCCATATTCATGTAAAATTACTAAAAACTATTGTGCTGAATCTTTGACCATTACGTTTCTATCCAATGTATAAATAAACAGTAACTGTGTGTTAAAATGTGGAGAAGCGTATGTACAGTTTCACTTAGAAAAGCAACAAAATATTTAAGTTTACCATACTTAATTGGACTCAAAGTTCTGCATATAACTGTATCAAAAAAAATATTTCAGTAACATGGCAACTACTACAGGTCTTTGTAATGGTCAATGGTCAAATGTAATAGTTTCCGTTACAAGGCCCAAATGGAGTTAAATGGAAATTTAGAGCTGTTGGAGGGCCCTGCACTTCTGGAAATCAGACGGCTTCATATGGAGCTGTCCAAAACGTGTCTGTTTTTTGAGGGCTCCTGTGTGGTTCTGCTCTGATTCAGAGTTACGTAAGTGCACTTTCGCTTCCATGCCGAGCACAAGGATACGGCCCAGCAGAGTCCAGTCTGGTCAGTTCAGGACTGCTTCAGTATGGCAGTCTTGCAGAAACAATGAAGCCTCATTTACCAAGCTGATGTGGGATTGTGTTTTGATTGTAAAGTGAGTGTGCAACATTTCCTACTCAAATTAATTCATTTATCACTTCCTACCAGACTTGGTATCACAACATTTGCTTTTCGCTTAGCATGGTGTTGAACTGACTTTATTTGTACCCAAATGGACATAAATCCATGTGGTAAATCATCGGTGTGAGTGCCCTCAGGACTTCAGTTCATGCTCAGGTGGAAATTATCAACAGATGGGGCCATTTTGGCATTCTGATCAGAGGCTTAGGGGCTAGTTAAATCCACTTGAGATCTGTGTAAATTTTCATGCTCAAATTACTCTTGTTTGGGTTTTTATCAAATGAGGCCAAAAGCATGCATTTGTGTGTGTGCGTGAGGTAGGGAGGACGACCAGGGGTGCAGCTGTGTCCCCACTACAGAGAGGTCACCCTTGTCACCACATGTCTGCCCAAAACCGGAGAGAACCAGGCAGACCCAGATGAGCCTGAGCAGTGTCCTCAAGCACTTCCTTCAGATCACTCAGTTGATTCAGCTCTGACTACCATCTTTTTCTGTCCCTTATATAACCCCCCCTTTTTTTTTTTTACTCTAATGGAGCCTTTCATTGAGGGCTGACCTTGTGTGGTCTCTGCTGCGTGCTATTATTACTTGTGTAGGGAAGGGACTGAAACATTGTTGGATGGAAGAATCACGCTTGGTGTGAGGCCAGTTCAGGCTGCTGATGAGCACAGTGAGTAGCACTCAGCATAGGAAGTTCTGGTGGTCTCCCCAATGCCCAGGATGGGTGACAGTCATATCATAAGTGATTTCCTTCTTTTGATTCTACTCCCCAAACAGCTTGTGTTTGCTAGCTCATGTTGCTGGGCAAAAGGTGCTTATTATATTTTTTCATTTTTAAATGTGAGGAGTGGGTTTAGGGACTCTGTGTAAAGTTCATCGCCTGAAAAAACAGAACAATATAAAACTGAGAGTGGAATTTATTGTAATTTTTAATTGCACTGTACTTTGAAAGTCATAGATGGCTACAGTGGACTCAAATCGTATTGCTACAATTTAATCATGGGTAAACAGAACAAACTAAATGATACTTGTTTCAGGGAAAAACACTTTTAAAACACACCAGCCACGTGAAATATCTTGGATGTTCTATTATATATAGATGAACCAACCAACACAAAGAACCAAATACATTTTTAAGTACCTCACAAATGTCAAAATACTTATTGGGGTCAGTGTATTTTCATGTTATCTGTACACCAGTTTTGGTGAACTAGTAGAAATTGTCCTGTATTATACAGAACACAGATCGATTTAACTTAAAAAATTCAGAACCTTTTTTCTATCTCTTGTGAAATTACCATTTAAAAGATTTTCTTCTGACAGCTATGATATATTCAACATATCACCAAAACTTTGTATCTCCATGTATCTTCATCTTACATAAATTTAACATGCCAACTGACATTTACTCTGTCAGAACATTAAGACAATTAGACCAACAGAAACAACCTAAAATGGCTTAAAGTTACATTTTTTGGAGATTAGATAAAAAAAAGGGGGGGAATAGGAGGAAGAAAAAAGTGTCACTGTGAGTCATTTGTAAAATTCTAGCACTCGATTCCATTCTTTCTCTTCTAAACTTAACCACAAAAATCTTCATCAAAATGAAACTTATTCATAATGTTCTGACCTTACACCAGTATTTGCACACACACATTGGAATTACTGTGTTTGATGACATTCCATTTACTTGTGCAGTACTGTGTCTCAGTAATACCACACCTACAACTAAACTTAACCCTTACCTTAACTTCAGTAACCCAAAGGCTTACTGCTCTTTTAGTTTTTCCTACGAAAGTTGTTGTGAAATCAGCATGTTTCCTTGTGGGGACCAGCAAAATGTGCCCACATCTACAGATTTACCAGATTCCTGTCATTATGAGAGTATCTGGTCTTCACAAAGACATAAATACACCCCCCTCCACACACACACACTTCTTTTCTGTTTAATGGGACATAGGAAAGTACAGCTTAATGTACTAGCCCCACTGATGCTGCCACTTAATATGAACTCATTCCCAGTATGCTGTAACATCACTGTTGTTTTATACTCCAAGGTTGGTTAAGGGGAACGGATGTTTCTAGAGTTTTTCACGCAAAGTCCACACCTCTCTCAGCTGGACACTGCCCCTTTGCCCAGAACTGTTCCCTTGGCCACAGCTGTGTCTGTCTAGCCCTCATCTCATCCACTCTCAGCTAAGATACCGCAGTGCTTTATCTAACTGCTGTTTGAATATCCTCCTGACCTTTTTAAATTCCAGGGTTCCCCAAACCTAATTAAATTACAGAACCATTTTGTTGATAGGCTGTGCAAATATCAGCCATCAATTATGTCAAACAACATGTACGTTCATAATGTGTGAAGAAAACACCGGGTAAAAAAAAAAGACTCTCCGTTGCAATAGTCTAGATCTCTTATTTACTACACGTGAGTCATTTTGCTTGTGGTCTGCCTTTACATTTAAACCCTTGAAGGGCTTTTAAAATTCAGTAAGAGCTGCCCGGACTGTAAAGTTGTCATTCAGTGGCTTCAGTGTACATAATACCTTTTATATGGGCAACAACTGGTACTATTGGACATGTGCATTCACATGGACAAACACGCACTCCCACACACACATTCCCTCTGCCTTGATTCCTCTCTCACAGATGTGGACCCCATGCATACGCTTGTGAGAAACACTGTGCTCAGAATCCACAAACTCTCCCAGCTATCGTCACAGCTGGCCAGGTCAGCGGGGGCCCCCAGCAGAACTTAAAAAGAGCTCTTTCTCATAAAAGCCCATCATCTCTGCCTCTCTTACACCCCCACCTGCCCCTGACTCCTGCCCAGTGCTGACCTCCACAAGCAACTTCGCCCCCTCTCTGACATCTGTGTACTGCATTCCTCCAGCACAGCTCCTGAAAAATGCCAGAAATGGAGCTTGCTCTGGTACTTCAAGGGGCCTGGGATGCGGTTTCCATTTAAGCCCATTAAA
Organism: Brycinus macrolepidotus; assembly: GCA_037974445.1. Taxonomy (NCBI): domain Eukaryota; kingdom Metazoa; phylum Chordata; class Actinopteri; order Characiformes; family Alestidae; genus Brycinus; species Brycinus macrolepidotus. The sequence continues at coordinate 3,424 of JBBPCZ010057945.1, read as the reverse complement.
ACTACAGGATAAGCATGAAGATATAAGGAACACTGTGCTGGCACTACGTAGATTGCTGTATTTAGCAAGCTTGGTTGGCCTCCAGCACCAGTCATTAATTCACAATGACGAGAGCGGAGACATGCTCAGGTACCCATTCATGACTTCTCAATGTGTGTGGAGTCAAGCAAAGAGCATAGGACTTCCACTGGGCCCACAAGCTTCAGGTTTTAAAGTAATAGTTTGGTAAAAATTAAGTTTACACTGGCGAATGTGTAAGCCTTGGCTTTATTGTCAGGAGATTCCAGAGAGCCCAGGAGGTTGGTTGGGTGCCCAAAAGAGAACAAATGACCCACTTCTCTCTAGTGGGTTGGATGGCCCTCCCTCTCCCCCATCACATCTGTTAGCTGATGTAACAGAACTGCAGTTAGTGTTCTCCTCCAAGTGCTGAGTGGCCAATGACTTTGTGTTTGAAAAGATATAATGGTGCTTCTCATGTCTTGGTTGAAGCTGTGTGACTAGGGGAGATAACGGACTTGAATTATCCTTGACAATAATACACTACAGTAATACATAGCTATAAACAGTAGTAGTAACTCAAAGTCTATTTTTTGAGACATACAGTGACAGAAACTATGGAAGCAAGTCTAATTAGCATTACTGAACAACTCAATGTGGTTTGAGGTAAGTGTAATGATTTAGGCAAGCAGTTTACATTTGTGACAACAAAAAAAGCAAACTTCTGATAATAAACATATTATGGCTGTTCAGTTTCATTCAAGGCAATGGGAAAGGCATGCCCCAGTGATGCATTAAATGAAACCAAGTGAATATATTTAAACAAAGCACACAGACAAATACACACTCTGCTTTGACTTGCTAAAAGATTCGGCTAATCCAACAACTATCTCAATGTTGGATCTTCTCATGGGTCCCCAGTGCATCACTAAATTATTGGAGACAGAATGAGAGTGAGTCAGACTTCTGCTCGAGTCAAACTCCATGGAACTAAACATCAGCAATGTCCTGACAGCCTAGTTGTGCAATAGAACATTTGTACTGTATAAGTTTAGTCATGTACTGTCTGCCTGTGATGAGGAAATCCCCAGTCACAGCCCTGAAAGTGCTGGGCATAATGTGCGGAATTCCCTCCTCTGGCAGTTGGTACAGGACTCCCTGTGTTTCCCGTCCACTCATAATGAGGTACGCTGTGCCCGTAAAGTTGTCTCATAGGAGGGAATCTTATTTTGGGTTGAAAAAAAAGAAACAATAGAGAATCATAGTTTAGCCTTGGTGCTTGATCTTAATTTTGAAAACAAAAGAGTTAAAAATGGTGGTGGCTACTCTATAAAATAAAAAATTGCAACAGATGAGCGATGCGCCCACACACAATGACAAAAACAGTAGTTAACAACAACCCTATTTTGTTTCCTGGCTCTTTCTTTATTGTCTTTCAGACGGAAGAAAAACCTTCAGGGGACACATAAAAACTCATCTGATGGCATGCATTTTATTTTCATATTTCCAGACATTTATTTATTTATTTATTTTCATATTTCCTTTCTTTTACACACATAATGTAATCTGGCCATGTTTTCTGTTTCAGAATATCATGGTGAATTATCTGTGGATCCGGGTCTTCAGTCTTCAGTCTGGATGACAGTACTACAAATTCGTACGATGCCTTTTGAGCTTATGGCTGATTTACAAGCAGAAGGGTAAAATCCTGACAAGGCACAGCTAAAGCAGAAGGCTGCTACTGCATCTCCGACTGTGAGGCCCACTTCTCACATGCAGGAGCATATTCATATTCCTCCTTATCTTTCTGCCAGGCTCCAAGGTTATGACAACAGCTAAGGAGCACAGTTTTTTATTAGCTTGCAGATTGGTCTTTGGAGATTAGGGAGCTGCCTCCCCTAGTTCTCACAAGAATGCATGCAATAAGGACATAGAAAAACATACAGCCAAACTGTGTGGCCACTTCAGTCAGGTCTTAATAGTTAGAGTGCTCTTGAGACTGACAAACAATACAGATGTCCTTCATAAGAGGGATGAAATCCCATAACCTCTGACAATATGCTCTGAAACTCAGGGGGATTTGTGCCAAAGTTCAAACGTACCAGTGAAGGAGATTCACCCTGAAATTGAAATATAATAGTGGATGACAAAGCATTACAGCTGTCTCATAAACTAACCCATATATCAAAGGGGAGGAGGATGACTATGAGACTGCCATCATCCCCAGTAATAAGGGCAGTTACAAGAAGACATGCGCATGAATTATGAATGTTTTCACTAGTCCAGGTTCTGTAGCGTTAAGTCTCAAAGGCTGTCAATCTGTCAAGCGCTGGAAGATTGGAAAGCCAAGTAAATGGCCAACATTAACAACGTAGCTAATATTTCACAAAAGGGAAAGCCCGACTCTGGTGTTGGAGGTGACTTCACAGTGAGCAAAAGAGGCAAAGTGTGCGTGTGTACAGTCTGCGCTCACACTCCACTCTTCTGTTGAGGGATCATCGTGCTTCGCACTTGGCTGACCCTTACCTACTGTATGCCTCCCAGCCTCCAGTAATGCTGCACCGCAGCTCAGTGTGGATCACCGCACACATTTAAAAGGAAAACAACACTTCAGAAAGGACGCTGGTTCAAGATGTACTGCCCCAGTCCCAATGCCTGTAATGTGCTTCCAAAGTGGAAATGAATTTCACCTTCAGTTACGCAACACAAAATAATAGTAATTTTATAGGGGATGGAAAAAAAACATTCCTTAACACTACAGGATTTTTGCACCTTTTCTGTAGGTCAGTTTGTCATGAAATGTTCCCATAGTGTTAACAGCAGTCAGTGTTTCCATATAAGAAAAAAATACAATGAAAAACTCAAATCAAAACCCTGATTTCTATTTTTTTTAAAAAAGGCCACGAGCCAAGTCTGACTTTTAAAGAAAGAGTTCTGATGAATTAGCCATAGGATGAAATTATTTACAGCAAATAGCTCATACAAAACAGTGACAGCGCACAGTCACTACCTAACCATGCAATTTAAGAGCATTTATGATAAAACATTACTATAAAAAAAAACAAGAAAAACATTTCCAAGAAAAATTAACCAGAAGAAGCAAAGCATGCCTAGCTCGGTGACAGCAACTTCTTCTAAAGGCCACCAGATAATATAATCAACAGTGAATTCATAGAAAATCAATAGTTGTGTTGTAATCAGAATTCAAGCACTATGAGAGTCTGTTTGCTTCTCTTAAGCTAATCATTACAACAGATAATTTTGCATCTCCTGATTCAAGTGTCCAAAAGTCTTTCAATTCAGTATTTCAGTCTCTCTCTCTCTCTCTCTATATATATATATATATATATATATATATATATATATACACACACACACACACACACACACACACATTATGTGGACTTTAATATGGAGATCTCCCCTC
>JBBPCZ010057867.1:0-12541 GCA_037974445.1 Brycinus macrolepidotus | reverse complement strand
ACTGTACCCCACCCTTACCTTTTCAGACTGTTCCAGTGAGGTCCAGCAGAGTTTACTGAGGGTCTGCTGAGCTCCACTTGCAGCACTGTGTTCTTAAAGATGACCGTTGTTGTTACCCAGCATGCCTGAGATCCTGAACCTGGACCGCATGACCTGCAGCACCTTATGTTCAGTCTTTATTTTCACACCTTCTCTATTTCCATCAGCCGTGTTGACCACACGTGAATGAGCTGTTTCTCACATCTGTCCCGCTGCTTTGCAACCGTTGCTATCCGTCCTTCTTTGGTCATGTTTTCAGTTCTGATATAGAAGTATTCTGCATGTGAACCCCAGATATGGTCTGAGGATGCGTGGGAGCTTCTGGAAGGGTCTTTGCTGAACCATCCAGATTTTTGTTCACTTGACTGGTAACAGTGTAATAGTGTAACAGTATAATACACTCAACGCAGTTCTCAGATCAGTTAATGCATTTCTCCTAACATGGACTCACCTCTACAAAAAACACTAAAACAGGCAAAATAACTCACTTCAACACTATGAACAATGAATAAAATCCTCTGACCAGCGCTTTAGGACTTCAACACCAAGTATTTTTAATATTTTATTTAAATCCTTATTGACTTTGAAAAGAGTAGTGCAAAATCTGTAATGTAGAGTAAAACAATTTTCAGACACAAAAGGAAATGTATAGGGTAAAGGAAGGAATTACAATGGAATTATATCGCGTAATGTTTATTGGAAACATTACCCGATATAATTGTTCATATGACTTGGACCTGTTGTTAACATGGTCCACAGTTATTTCTCTTCTTTCATTAGACGTTACCCATTCACTGCTCTCCCTCCACCCTGCCCTCTGCCTCTTACTCGTTCTCTATGTGTTCCTCTCCCCCACATCTAACCACATGTTCAGACAGCACATCCTCTCACAAAGCCTGGTACCTGCATGACACCTTCTTCCCGCTCCATGTTACTGATGTTGGACGAGAAGGCCTGAGGTCAGGGCTCTGTGTGGGCCAGTCTAGTTCTTCCACACCAAATTCATCCAGCCATGTCTTTATGGAGCTCGCTTTGTGCACTGGGGCACAGTCATGCTGGAACAGAAAAGGTTCTTCCCCAAACTGGGTCCACAGAGTTGGAAGCATAGTGAGTAAACAAATCCATTTGCTGGGACAGATGATGGACCTCACTTCTTCATCACTGAGGAGCAGAGGATTTGGTAGCTTTTTTTATCATTCTAATAATACAATTGATAACTGGATGTTGCTGTAGGTTATGCATCAAAATTATGATCTGTGTACCAATTTTTAATATCACTCAGCCTCTCTAGGAGTCTCTACATGACCTCTTTGACTGAGAAAATCACTGACATTCAGCACCTAAATCTTTGCCTTTTTCATCAGTGGGTTTATTTCTGAGGTTATTTAGCTGCCTTTACACTGAAAGACCTGCCAACCTGGGAACAGCAGGTAAACCATGACTTGAGAATCTGGGAATTCTAATTTCTTATCAATATATTTGACATTACTTCACCTGCAGTTACGGAATATTTCGTTTTTTTCAGTTTAAGATGTTGGTCTGTTTTGCATGTAAATATTTTACATGATGAGTGTATTCATAAATGCATGTGAGAAATAAATTTAAAGGGGAAAAATGGCTACAACATTTAATGAATAACGCTTACACAATATGTCTTTGGATACATTAAAGACAGCTGTCCTCAGTACACTGTAAATGATTTAAGTGTACTTTACAATGTTTTAAGCAGGTTTCCCGGAGGAACATTGTGGAGGAACATCCTGGAGGAACATTGTGAATCCACTGATGTAATAAAGAAGGAACCTGCAGGTTTGGGTTAGATGAAAATGAAGCGTGATTGCTCGCCACCGCTCCACTGCTCGGATTTGACTGAAAGGTGGGTGTGCCCAAACTTTTGACCTTAGGATAGATTTGAATGAATCTCTCTCTCTCTCTCTCTAAACATAGGTGGACCCAAATTATTGGACTAGGGACACCTAAAAATTGGGTTTTTGGCAAATTTTAAACCCACAACTGTCTTGGTGAGACGGGACAGCCCTGCAAACCACAAAGCCGGACATTTCAGAGTTGTAACAGCGCCAATATCTCAAATGTGCTCGAAGGAGAAGCAGGTAAAAATGCATTTCCTCAAGAAAATGTAAAGTGTGATTGTGTGGTTGCTACGGTAAGTGTGGTGGTTGCTAAAGTGTTTCTAGGGTGTTTTTAGGTTGTTACTAGGGTATTGTAGGTGGTTGCTAAGGTGTTGCTAGCCAGTTGCTCTGGTCTGGTATGGTGGTTGTTAGGTGGTTGTTAGGGTATTGCTCTAATTGCTGATCCACTCTCTCACTCACTCTCTCAAATAATTCTGCAGGAGCCCCAACACAAATAAGTGGACTTTTCATGTCCAGTTTTCAGACACTGTCCATGATGTGGCATGCACTCTGCATTTTTGGACATAAAAAGGGGCACCCAAACATTGGAATTTTGGCAAAATTTAAACCCACAATTAGACACTCTCAGTCTGTTTTCATTCCCGAAGTGACCAAAAATTCTGAACTTTAAATGACTGCTGCTCGGACACTGTCCGTCCGATCGCTTATCTGTATAAAAGCGCACTGCACTGGATATAGCCAGAAAAGGCACTGGTGCTGATAATGGTGAGTTTGAGCTTTACACTCATATTCAGTATGGAAAATAGCACGGGTTCGCGCTGACACCTCTTCAGAAAACAGGACATGCAGCCTTTTTTGGAAGACATTTGTCGTCACACCTCCTTTATCTGTCCCGGACATGTTAACCACGCAAACAGCTGCTGCGTCACGTCCTCACCATCTATTTGAGTACATGTCACTGAGTGACTGTAATGATAGTGCCTGGCTCCATGTACAGGCTGTTCTAAGAACCACAGCAGAACAGGAGCAACAGGACAATACCAGCTTTATTCTGACTGAGATTCCAGAAATCACTGCAATAATAATAATAATAATGATACAAATGATTACTGAAGTAAGAAACACAAACACCATAATATCAAACACATCAGAGATCTGTCTCAGTGCTGCCCTGAGACAATTCAGAAACACACATCATCAGATAAAAAGGGCAATCAAATTGACTGACCATTGTCATTGTTTTGTTAACTTACATAATTTAGGATTTTAGGGTTTTTTTTGGGAACATCAACATTAAATGAAAAATGCTTATAAAAATAAGTAAAGTACAGTAAAATAATCAATTCAAGAACTTTCTTGTCACTCTGGACAGCAGAATGTGTTTATCTGCAACATGTTATTGTTTTATAAACAGTGATTTAAAACCTGTGGATGCTGTTTTTCTGGTAATCAGACCAGAAGCAGAGCGAGAAGCAGAACAGGCAGCAGGACGGACGGCAGTGGTGCTGATGAGCTGCTGCTGACTTTCGCACACCGAAGGAGACTCTGTGTCCCCGCACTTTCGAGCTCATAGACCACCTTACACCTCATGTTGTTCTTTTTAATGGCAGTGACATGAAACTTCTCATATGGAGGGATCAGAACCTCCTGCTCATTTTTGTATGCTGAGTATTTTCTCACCTCAGCTCCGAAGCACGTGCTGATGATGAAACAGGACTCGTTACCAAAACGAGTCAAATCTGATACCAGAGAGCTGGATGTGAAGGAGCCGAACCGAATGGTCTTCTTGAGAACATTAGTTTTAAATTTAACATTGGTTCTGCGATAGGTGGTCACACATTTTTTCTGCTTCTCCTTGAGCTGCTGGATGGCGTCCGTTAAAAAGAAGTGCAGGGTGTAAAACGAGAATTTTCCTGACCCGTAGGCTACTGCTCCGTTACGAGTGGCATCGTTAAAGAGTTCGTAAGAGCAGTCTGGTGCATAGCTTTTCCTCATTGTGTACAGGTAAATGGCAGCAGACTGGTTTACTGGGAGTCCATTTTTGATGCACTCACTACGAGCATTTTCCCAGGCAGGTTTAAAACCACGACAATTTTTTTCATCTTGAGTGAAGAATTTTGATATCACTAACTTGCTCATGTTATTCTTACAGCCTTCATAGGAGTCATCCACAGAGTTTGTGGCCATGTCCAGGGGCAGATCCTTTCCACCACTCTGCAGGAGGAATGACAAAGCATAACATCAACAACAGTAACAACAATACCAACAATAACAAGAAAAATTATAAGAACAACAATAAAAAGAATAATGGGGTGAACAATTACATCAATAACAACAACAACAACAATAATAATAATAACTAGAAAGAACATTCCTGAAGAAATTTTGAAATGGGCCTGCCACCAAGAAACAACCTACAAACTCCACAGCAACAACATTCTGCACCTGAGCAACTGCCTAAAAACAAGGCAAAATGTGAGCGTTTGTGTGCGTGACTGTGTGTGTGTGTTTGTGTGTGTGTGTGTGAGTGTGTGTGTGTGTATTTGTGTGTGAGTGTGTGTGTGTTTGAGTTTTTATGTGTCCCAATACTTTTGGCCATATAGTTTTTATTAAACAGGTGTGTCCCAATACTTTTGGCCATATAGTTCACTTTAAACAGGTGTATCCCAAGACTTTTGGCCATATAGTTTAGCTTAAACAGGTGTGTCCCAATAAGTGTGTCCCAATACTTTTGGCCATATGGTTTTTTATTAAACAGGTGTGTCCCAATACTTTTTTCCATATAGCTCTGTCCCAATACTTTTGGCCATAAAGGTTAGATTAAACAGTGTGTCCCAATACTTTTGGCAATATAATATAGTTTAAACAGGTGTGTTCCAATACTTTTGGACATATTGTTCAGGTGTGTCATATTATTCATATTAACTGTGTGTGTGTATTCGTGTGTTTATGTGTATGTGTGTGTGTGTGTGTGTGTATCTATGTGTGTGTTTGTGAGTGTGTGTCCCAATACTTTTGGCCATATACCTCTGTCCCAATACATTTGGCCATATAGCTCTGCCCCAATACCGTTAGCCATATAGCTCTGTCCCAATACTTTTGGCCATATGGTTTAGACTAAACTGGTATGTCCCAATACTTTTGGCCATATAGTTTTTATTAAACAGGTGTGTCCCAATACTTTTGTCCATATTCTTCAGGTGTGTCATATTGTTCATATTAACTGTGTGTGTGTATGTGTGTGTGTGTGTGTGTGTGTGTGTGTGTGTCTATGTTGTATTTGTGAGTGTGTGTCCCAATACTTTTGGCCATAAAGCTCTGTCCCAATTCTTTTGGCCATATAACTCCCAATACTTTTGGCCATATAATTTAGTTTAAACAGGTGTGTCCCAGTACTTTTGGCCATATTGTTCAGGTGTGTCCCAATACTTTTGGCCATATAGTTTTTATTAAAAAGGTGTGTCCCAATACTTTTGTCCATATAGCTCTGTCCCTATACTTTTGGCCATATATTTCACTTTAAACAGGTGTGTCCCAATACTTTTGGCCATATTGCTCAGGTGTGTCCTTATACTTTTAGCCATATAGTTCACTTTAAACAGGTGTGTCCCAATACTTTTGGCCATATAGTTTAGCCAAAAAACAGGTGTGTCCCAATACTTTTGGCCATACAGTTCAGTTTAAACAGGTTTGTCTGTGGGGACGTGGCCTGAGGTCTTATATGAAGTTTCATATGGTTTGTTCACTGTATGGAGACTGAAACTGCATTCATTTCAATGTGGTGAAAAATGAATGGAAGTGAATGGGGGAAAAGGGATGAGCGAAAGACAAGGAAAAGACGAGTGCTGGTCATCACCGACCGCGTCTGTGTATCGGGGAATTTGGCCTGAGGTATCACATGAAGTTTGGTGGGTTTCGGGGGAAGCGTGTCCGAGAAGGACTATCTGAAAGTTGAGCCCTATTCATGCCCTATGGCATTTCGGCCATCTTTGTTGGCGAGTAGAAACGCCAACAAAAGTAATACCACACCTCGCGCTGAACCGAACGTTTTGATATATAGGTTGCCTAGGTGTGAGCCACGGTTCGGGCCGCATTAAGTGCAACGGAAAAATAATAAAGAAAGAAAGAAAGAAAGAAACCAAGGTGAAGAACAATATGGGACTGCCATTAAAATGAAAATAATTCGGCTCCATTCATTTTAATGGGCAGGCCCATAATAATAACAACAATACCACCATTGTCATGTGTGGAACTGGCATGTGGAAACAAAAACGCACTTGCAGAAATGTGTCTCTGTGAGTTTATAAAGAAAGGCGTGACAACAAGAACATAAAGATGCTTAGTCGGCACTGGCTCAGAAACACTACTTCCATAACCAAAATCAACCACGGTTCTCATGGTACATACGGGAAGCATCCGGGTTTGTGAACACAACTCTTAGTGTCACAGCACGGCCACCCACTTGCTCCTCTAGTTGAGGGATAACTAAAATCCAGGTGTACCTGATTCCAGCTCAAAACTGAGAAAGATTGGTTATAAACATCCACACTTGACATCGGACATAAACACAAACGCCACATCTATCCATGAGGGAGAATGGACAAAGATATTGTGTAAAGCTTGGCTTTAAAGGAGAAAAGGGTGGTAGGCACAGGTGTGGTGCCAAGGCTCATTCCTCTGGTGACCAGGAAGTCTGGGCAGGGGCATTGGGAAGGAGATGCGGCCATGACAGTACCCCCTTTCCAGGACTGCCCTGGTGAAGATGCCCTGGAAGCCAGGACATATGTTGATGTGGTTGTCCCAGAGCTCGAGGACATGCCGGGTTATGTGGGCGGGTTGGTCCACCAGTGCCCTGTGAAACTCCACTATGAGGTCAAGGCCTAAGATGTCCTGGACTGGGACTCAAAACTGCTCCTCAGGACCGTATCCCTCCCAGTCCACCAAGACTGAATTTGCCCCGCTGCCTCCATGAGACCAGGAACCAATGTACCCAGTAGGGCGGAGTGCCCTCAATCTCAATCGCTTCCAGAAGGGCTGGCTCAACCACTCCAAGGGTCCCCAGTCCACAGGCTGGAGTAGGGAAAGGGGTGAATGTGCACATGCAGAGGTAATTATAGTTAATGGGTGACAAGGTTTACTTGTGACAATATCGAAAATGGAAATACCTCCAAGACAGTTTAGAACTTGGAAGGTTTAAACGAAGGTCCTGAATTTCCAGCCATACCCAGTCAACCAGCTGGTATGTGGGTGCCTCCTCCTTGTGGGAGTCTGCTACTGAAACTGGCAAACTGTTCAATTTATGGTCATGTGCACTCCTGCCCATACCTGCTCTGTTGTGCAGAACCAACAGTCTACACTGGGGACCTCTGTGGGTGTAGAGTCCCATAGGCAGAGCAGGGGTTGACACCTGAGCACTTATTCAAAGGATGCCAGACCGGTCACAGAGTGACACAGAGAATTTTGAGTGTATTCTGCCCAGGTGAGATACCCGGACCAGTTGTGCTGCTGGGCATGGCAATGAGACCAGAGGAACCTACCGAGTTCTTGGATGGGGTATTCAGCCTGACCTTTGGACTGAGGGTGATGACCTGAGGTCAGGCTGACAGTGACCCCCAGTCTGGCATGGACTGCCTTCCAAACATGAGAAAAATACTTTGTCTGACAAGATTTTCTCTGATATGCCATAGACCTGGAACATATGCTGAAACAGGACATCCGCCACCTGCATCGCAGAAAAAGAGACTTAAATGGGAGGAAGTCATAGCCCTTAGAAAACCAGTCCACCACCACCACCAGAATTGTAGTGTGCCCTTACGATCCATGATAAAATCCACAGCAATATGGAACCACGGCCTGTTTGGTATATGCAGGGGCAAAACAAGCAGGGTTTTTGGCTCACACTGAGAAGGAGCGGACAGCATTATGAATGTCTTGAGAAAGGATGGTACACCAATACTTTTGTTTGATTACACCCATAGTACAGGAAATTTCTGGGCGTCCAATAGCAGGGTAGCTGTGGGCCCATTCTGTCATATATCCATGAAGGCACTCTGGCACATACAGCATTCCGGGGGGGCATCCCCAGGGCATGGGGAGATTCCAGACCTCCCATACAATATGTTTGTCCAGGCGTCTATGCAGAGAAATCACCCAACACCCGAGGTATCAACTTCCATGACAAACTGTCATGCAGAATCAGGAATTTTGAGAATACGTGCACATTTTGGAGAAAAAATGCTCTTGCAGGAGTGTGTCTGGGTGAGGTTATTCAGAAAGGCAGGATAACAAGAACAAAATGATGCTTACTCTGCATTGGTTAAGAAATGCAACTTTTAAAACGAAATCAAACTCCCACTGCAGTTCTCATGGCACGAACAGGAAGTGTCTGGGTTTGTGAATGTACCTCTTGTTGTTGCACAGCCATGCACTTGTTCCTCTAGTCGAGGGATAACTGAAAGCCAGGCATACCAGATTCCAGCTCAGGGTTGAGAGAGCGGGAGATGGCTAATGAATGTCCACACATGACATAGGACGTAACAAATACAAGCACCAGGCACATCTAGACACAAGGGGGAACAGACAAAGATATCTGGGACGAGCTGGGCTTTAAAGGGGAAGCAGAAGGCACAGATGAGACGTTAGGGTAGAGGGAGAAACCAAAACGGAGGTGATGTTGGGGGTTGGAGGTGTGGTGCCCAGGCTCAACAATCCAGAGGCTGGGAACGTCGAGATGGCGTTGGAGATGTGTCCATGACAACTAGGGTATGCCAACTTTCTCAACCCCAAATGAGGGACACTTTCAGGGCTCCCAATATTTCCAAAAACCTTGGAGTGCGATTTTGGTGTGTGTGTTGCTGATGCGGGGAGTGAGGGGGTGGGGTGGGGGGGGGAGGCTTGTTGCTTGTGAGCGGAGGGGATGACGGGGATGACGGCGACGGGGGTGGGGGGGTGGGGGTTGGCTTATGCTTGTGAGAGGAGGGCATCCCGGGGATGACGGCGACAGGGGGAGGGCGTCTTGTGGCTTGCGAGCGGAGGGGGATGACGTGGACGACGGTGCCTGGGGTGGGGGGGTGGGAGACTGTACAGGGATACCGTGCGTAAGGCATATTTAAACGATCGCAAGTGGCCGACGAGGCTGTGATTGGAATACGGGACTGGAGCTTTTGACAAATCAAAATCACCCATATTTCGGGATGTCCCAGACAACTTGGGACGGTTGGCAACCCTAATGACAACCAATGAAAATAACAACAATTATAACAACAATAATAACAGCAACTATAAGAGTAATAGTGATTACATCAATGCTACTACTACTACCACTACTGTTACTAATGCTAAAAAGCATATAGTTTAAAAAAATAATAACATTTCTCAATTTCAACATTTGATATATTTTATATATTTTTAACTACATATGAGTTTACATGATTTGCATGTCTTCATGTTCTGTTTTTATTAACATTTTACACAGTGTCCCAACTTTTCTGGAAATAAGATAATAACAAGAACAACAAGTTTAATATATATGTGTAATTTTGTATATTTATTTATGTGTGTTGATGTTTTTCCCTCTAAATCAGTAAACTGATAACGTCCCAGCTCTCTATGTCCTCTCAGTCCAAACAGGATTATGTGAATATTGGAGGTGTGACTGTGTGAATATTTGGCTTCTACCTTCTCTAGAAACAAAGAGACGGAGATCAGAAACACCACTCTGACCACAGACCCGGTCATCTTCACTCCACTCGTGTCTCCTGTAAAGGACAAACCAGAGACTGCAGAGAGGAGACCGGTGATTACGATCACAATACAAGAACACCCAGTCACTCCAGCACAAATAACCAAATACATCTAAAAAGCAATAATGACCAATCTGACTGACCTGCTCTTGATATGTTCTCAGATAATGTTGGTTTGGATTTAGAATTTCAGCTCATTTCATCCAGAAGAAAGCCAGCGTGGAAAAGATGAGTTTGATTGGGCAAAAAAATAATAAAAATTCTAAGTGTAGTAAACACAAAGTCGCATTTCTGTACTTGGGAGAGTTCAGTGTTTTATATGTTTGCCCTTATCTTTTCTGGTGTAACCGATAACAAACACTAGATATGATAACACGGCTGCAGCCAATGAGAGGCATCAATGTTCCAGGCATGTATTCAGACTAGTACAGAAACAGGCTCACAGTATTACTGAACTGTTTCATCCTCAATCCTCTGCTTTTCTACCTCTCTCCCATTTTTAGGACTGTGCATAATAATAATAATAATAATCAACATCATCATCATCATCATCATCATCATCACCATCACCACCAATCATAATATTTTTTGTTTATATAGCGCCTTTCCTAACCCAAGGTTTCAGCTGCCCAGTACTATTTCCTGCTCTCTATGCTAAGCCTTAGCTCTCTGAGGTTTTACCCTGATTCTTGTCATTAATCTAACCCCCGTATACCTCACCCTTAACTTTTCAGACTGTTCCAGTGTGGTCCAGCAGAGTTTATTGAGGGTCTGCATGTGAACCCCACATATGGTCAGAAGATGCCTGGGAGTCTTTGCTGAACCATCTAGATCTTTATTCATTTGAATGATAATAGTGTAATATATGAACTGCTTTCTTCATGTAACCTTATTATGGTTTCATGACCACTTTTGTGCGATTCTCACATCAGGAACATCATTCTCACCACTCTTAATGCAGTTCTCAAATCAGTTAAGGCATTTCTCATAACACGGACTCACCTGCACAAAAAACACTAAATTAGTCAAAATCTATATGTACATACATATATCAAAACAATCACTGCAACACTGTGACCAATGAATAAAACCCTCTCACCAGCGTTTCAAGACTTATACTTTATTTATATTTATCCTTACTGAGTTTGAAGAGTACTGCAAAATCTGACACAAAAAGGAAATGTAAAGGATTTATTTGATACTTGACCTAACGTAATTGTTGATGTAATTGCTGGGATATATCAGAAAACAGACAAAGAAAAAAAATCAAATAGCACGAGGCTAAAACTAAAGTAAATTTAGGCCTGGGTTGTTACAGTAAGAAGACACAATGAGTAAAATAATCCAACTGTAGGGACAGATGATGGACCTCACTCCTCCATCACTGAGGAGCAGAGCATTTGGTAGTTTTTTCCTCTTCACTTTGCTGTATTGTTGTACTATAGTGTGTTTAAATAATTCTAAACACTTGATAACTGGATGTTCTTGCATGTTATGCTATAGTTTGTGTATTAAAATTGTGATCTGTATACTCCCTTTTTAATATTACCTGACCTCTCTAGGAGTCTCTGCACAACCTTGTTGACTCCCAGTGAGAGAAGAAATTCAAGAAATAATTTACATACAGCACATAAAGCTGACCCATATTCACCCGTTGGTTTCATTCTGAGTTTATTGTGCTGTCTTTACACAGCAAGACCTGCAAGCTTAAAGGTCAAGAAGATATTTATTGTAATTTCAACCATGTTCACGGCTCAAGGTTACTTTGATGTCATCAGTCACTGTGAACACATACAAAGTGTGAGGAGACGATACAATACAAACAAACAACACAATAAACAGACACCACAACAGTGTACAGTAATGTACTGTAACAGTACAGTGTGAACAGGACGTAAACCTAGTTTTGACTAGTTTTGCACAATAAGTGTGATTATTATTTGACAGGGGGCAGTTACAGTATTGAGCAAAGAGCAAGGAATAACAGAAACAATACAATAAAAAGACAGTATAGCGGTGTGACAGTAGTATGAATGGGATGTAAACCTGTCAGAATAACTAATATCGCATCCATAAGTATAACATTGCACAAGAGGCAGTTTTGACCCACATTGAGTGAGCGTAATTATAGCTTATCAAACCATATAACAGGACATAAATGTGCCTGTATTGGCAGTAAACAGAAGGTAAAGTGCTGGTGCTAGAGGTCATCCGTGATGTGGAGACCCAGTACACAGTACACAGTGAAATGAAACAACATTCCACCAAGACCATCTTTCAACACAAAGAAAAAAAAAACAAAACACCATAAGACTACACAAGTGCAGGCAAGACAGAACTAAAGAGAGAGTGCAAAAAAAACAATGTCCCAGCGCTCATAGAGTGAAATGGGGAGAAACACCTTGCACAGATCAGGTTGTCAAGTAGGTTTATTGTCATTTCATCCATTTACACAGTACACAGTGAAACCAAACAACGTTCCTTTAGGACCACAATGTCCTCCCAGGTCTAAGGAGCAACACAGAGAACTAAAAAGACACCACAAGACTACAGTCCAGACTGTGGGAGGAAACCAAAGCTCGTTGCGAGAAGGTCCTGGAGAAGGTCCTAAATTAGACGTTTGTTGTTACTGTCTTCATTTAAACAACCTGATGACGTCCACCTATCTTCACCAGACACCCACCTTTCTCACAGACAAAGAAACTGGAAGAGGAACAGCACACTGATCACAGACACGGTCAAATACACAGAGCTTCATACAGCTTTATTAATGAATAATAAAGTGATAAAGAAATAATGAGGCGGGCTCCTGGTGGCACAGTAACAACCAGTTAGCTCACACCCACAGATAATGTTGGCAGAACATCTTGAATCTAGGATTTCACCATT
>JBBPCZ010057828.1:0-12542 GCA_037974445.1 Brycinus macrolepidotus | reverse complement strand
GAACTCCAGTCCTGGAGGGCCGTGGTCCAGCACGTTTTGGTGATTTCCCTGCTCAGAAACACCTGGTTCACCTTGCCCGTTAATTGTCAGGTTTAGTGAATGTGTTTGAGGAAGAGAATCATCCAACTGTGCTGGACACCGGCCCTCCAGGGCCGGAGTTTGACACCCCTGCTCTAAAGCGTACCTCGGCTAAAGTGACCGACTGAACTCTTCCACAGCTGTGGTTCTTTCATGCAGGAGTGAAGGATCTCCTGGAACCTCTTCGTATCAGTGTGGACTTTAGCGTTTGTGTCTGGAGCTCAGTGAGCTCGTTCTTTTGCTTAATTACAGACATTTCTGTGAACTAACACTGCTTCCTGCAATGCATCCTTTAGATAGACCTGACATGACAGCTATGATAAAATGTTTCCTTGATGAATTGAAGAGAGAAATTCTGAACATAAAAATCACCCTCTTGGTATGAAACAGTTCATTTGCATATTAAGCCTTAGGCCTCTGTCTAATGGTCGTCATATCACTTGTGGGTTATTTTCTTAGCATGTCAGTCAGAATCCATTAAGAGTTTCCACACTGGATCATATTTCCTAAATCCACACTTGAAGTCTGTTTTCAATCCTCATGTTAGCCTAGCACCAGATGAACAGCGAGAAGTTCTTCATGACAAAGGGTCACACAAGGATTTATTTTTTGCCACAAAACACTGCCTACTACTGTTCTGACAACATTTCTCATATGACTCTCTCGGCAGCACTTTGTCCCAGAGAGCATTCATTAGGATAAACCTCAGAAGGCCATACATAGCCTGGCAGCACCCAGCAAAGGCAGTGTAATTGCGTATTGTGGTGAGTTGGACGTGCGTGGCACCCAACGCTCAGACAGACTCTCTTCCATTCCAAGCACTGAACTGCATTCTGCCACCCACGCTCTGAGCCTACTGAGCATGCTCAGTAAGAGTTTGCCCTGGGATAGGAAGTCTGCCTGGGCTTTGGGATATAGAAAAGTACTGCATGTCTCAAAACTCACCCAGAACGTCAAGCAAGTCTTCAATCAGCAAGCATGACCTAAATCTTGACCTGGCAGACCTCCTATCAGCAGCCTGCAAGGTTTAAAAAACAGACTTACTGCTGTAGATGCACAGTTGCAACATGTGACCTTATTTTCTTTAAAAACTGACCTCAAGATTCATAAGTAGTATTCAAGAGTCTTAGTCAAAATAAGTGATGTTGAGTTTGGTACAAAGTCTCCACAGAAAGTTTGTCATCCCAAATAAAGCTGTCTTTATGAAATTTTAAAACCACTAGACTTGCTGTTGGTGTTTAGAATTTGTAGATTGTTGCTGTCAAAAAATATCGCCAATAAAGTTTCTACATTAACAATTCTAAATTGATTTAAATTCAAAAATTCTATATTGTATTGTGTGAGACTTTGCTCCAAAACTATGTTAGACATAAAGAACATCTTCAAACTGTTAAATTACAGTTTGAAGATGCTCTTTTTTGACATCCCAGTGTGGAATCAGTTATTTAGTTATGTAATTGATTTCTCAAGCGTGACTCGTAATTCACTTATAAATACTTTGTGTTTGAAACATAAGTAAGCAAAAATAGTTTAAACTGTCTTTACGCTCCATTCTCACTGCATAACTGGGAGGACAGAACCAAGGCTGCGAGCTCCACAGACAGAAAACCATTCAAACCGCAACTGAGGACTAAGCACACTCATAGGCTTATTTTAGTCTGGTTAATTACCTCCTCTGGCCCTCTTCTGCTTCTCCTGGTTTCTCCTTCCTCTGAAGCAGTTTGAGTTCACGAGTACAAATGATTCCAGTTAGATTTTCGTTAAATCATTAGAGAGGCTAAATACATCTGTAAATGGCTCGTGCTGAATGTCAGGGTCAACACATATTCAGTGCTGAAAATAAAAAGTTGATACTATTACACAACAGTAACACGGAGAGACAGTGGCCCGATAGTGTGTCCCGATGGTCCTTTAGTTATGTAAATAATATTACATACAATACACTCCAGAGAGCACTGTATAATAATAATAATAAGAAGAAGAAGAAGAAGAAGAAGAAGAAGAAGACTACTACTACTACTACTACTACTAATAATAATAATATAATAATAACAACAACAGCAACAACAATAATAATAATAATAATAATAATAATCACATTCAGTATGAAGATATCCACCCATTATTTTTGTCACAGTATTAATGCTTCCATTGTTTTTACACGTTCATCAGAAACCAGTCATCTGCACACTTTGATGCACACTTATTCTTTTTTTTCTGTATTTATTCCTTATTTATGTTTTTTTTAAATGAATAATTAAGCAAATAGAGAGAAACTATGCTCTAAATGTTACACGAAATGTTGTTCCCGCCAACCCCCCCCCCCCCCCGACTTTTTCATGACCAGATTTGGCAGTGAGAGAGCTGGTGTCAAACAGAAAAAAAAAGGTAAAGGGTTACAAAGAGTGCCAGTTCGTACAAAAGACTTCATTCATGTCAGGTCCCTCAGCCCCGCACCAATCTGTTCCGTGTTTCCCAAGGAAATGTCCACTTAGTCCTCAACAGCAGAGTCTCTGCTGCACCTTTGATATGCAGCCTTGTTTAAATACTCAACGCTAGATTTTTTTTTACAGGGCGACGGCATGAGTGGTGAGAGCCAGCATCCGTCCCCACTGTGCACAGGTAAATAAACCTACAAGCCAAAGACAAACTGAATGTGGTAAATCTCTGACACCTCGCCAGATAAGCTGTTTTCTCTCCAAACTATTTAATATCGGAGGACCCTGTTTCACACACCCTGGCTTTACAAGTTCTCAGTGAAGACAGGCAGCAGTACATTTTTCTCACTGGCCTGTTTTGCCCTCACTCTCACTGTGAAACAATTTAAAGGAAAAAAAAGAACCCAACTATACTGATCATTAAGGACAAAAATCATTTCTATCCATAACTGAAAAAAGAATGTTCTTCTGAGAGTCTCTCAGTTGTCTTCTTTCATTCAACTAAACTGAATTATGATCTCACAACAAATGTTAGTAATGAACCTGAACATGTATGAATGCTTAAATACTACAATACAAAGGTGCCAGAAAAAGGTTATTTGGTACAGCGCCACAGAACAACCGTTTTGGTTCTTTAAAGAACCCTTCGATGTAGAGGCTTTAAAGAACCAGTTTTGTAAGCTGGATGTACATATGTGAAAAATGTTTAAAATCCGTATAATCAGGAATTTCTGTGCCATTTTAAAAGTTTTTCACTAGAACTGTACATTCAAGCCAAGAAGCACTTTTAAGCAGTGTTATACCCCTACTGGTCATATGTCATAAAGACATTCTACAACGCATCGAGTACACTCACTTTCTGTGTTTCTCACTCATCTGACAACAGTCTGACCAGTTTAGCAAAGCTTCCAAAGTGGGACAGCCTGCGTAAACGCTGCCTGAGCGAAGGAGAGCAGGCTAACTGAGGAATGAGTCATAAGATTCCTCTCCTATGCCTTTAGACACAACTCCAGACTAAATGTTGGCTCTGTAACGAAGCTGAAAAGTCTGAATCTCCTAAAGATTCACAAAGAACAAATAAAAGGCAGCAGAGCAAAAGAAACAGAACATTTAACGAATAGTCAGATTTGAGAAATACAGTCTACTAAGAGGACATTTGCTCAGTCTAAAACCAGTAATATAATTTTATATATAATATATAATTTTCCTGGAAAATTAGTTATATAACCAATTTTAGTTTAATATTATTACTGTTGTTTGTTTGTTTGTATACATTCTTCACCACTGGGCCCTTCTTATCTGCTGATATCTCCTAGATCTGTTAGATGTACTGCCTGAAGATAGATGCTAAAACAGCTAGTATGTGCTTTATATACTTCACGGTTTTCCATTCTTGAAGTCTTTCAGTCTTTTGAAGTCTTTGTTGTCTTCTGATATTTCTGTGTAGTTCAGTAAATGAATGTGAGAATGGATGATGAAGAGTAATATCTTGATTACCCACCGTGCTATCAGGAAACACTCACTGCATCAAACACAATGCCAAATATATTAGTTATTAATTATTGAGTTTAGTTTAGGTCAGTAGTGCAATATTAGTTGTATAGTACTCTAATTATATTAAAAGTAACTAAATCATCATCATCAGTCCTTCATATTTAAAAGTAACCTGTAATTGCATGGCCAAAAAACTGCAAGGCCAAACTCCTTCTTTTGAATGTAAGTGAAGCTGATATTTAAAAAAGTTCTAGAAAGGCAAAATAAAAATGCAGGAACATGCAGTTAGGATCAGTGGAGTGGTGGTATTTTGCTAATAATGGGAAAGTCTGCATTTCATCATTATATTATTCATTATGATATATACAGATTGTTTGAAAGCTGCTAAATCACATTCCACAGTTGTGTTAATAAACCAGCAGAATAAATACTTAGTTCTGCGTGATGTCTTCACTCTGTTATATAATCTGCTTTGCAAAAGAGCAGCTATTCAGTGCATTAGTCCCAGAAAGGACTTTTTTAAAGCAATCTTTCTATTACTTTAAAACTGAACAATTTTATCTGAATAATGCAACAAAAACTTAAAAACTGAATTAAACTTTTAAACCTAATTTTCCTTTAGTAGCCTTTGAACTGGCCTGTGTTACTGGAGCTTCATCATTGGTGGTTTAGTGGGTCGGTGCTGCTCTCTTGTGGCTAGATTCATGCATCTTGCGTCAAGTAATGCCTCATGGTAACTGGTCCTTTTATGGCTTGAGATGTTCACTGTTACAAAAAAGGTTCCATAAAAAAAGCCAAAAAAAAAACGTATATATATCTAAACATATCAAAATACATAATTATTTGTCTCATTGTTATTATTGTCTGATTATTATTGACTATATACACTGAGTCTTTGTTTTTGAGTAGTGTGATTAGGCCTATGGACCTGTATGTTGTTTTTAAACAGTATAGGAGGTTTTACAGTCACGATTAAGCACTGACATCTCAGCTGACACCTCAAAAGTGACAACGCTATGAAGCCCGGTACATTAGATGTGGAGAACGTTTTATGGCCTGTACAGCTCAATGTCCAGAACTCTTCGGCATAATTCAAAACTCTGCCAAATATATTGAACTCAGATTTAGAATTGTGCTTGACGTGCTGTTCCAGTCCTGAGTTTCACACGTTCATATTAAAGGACTTTGACTGCCTGACAGCACCAGGCGGTTTATTAGTTCTGATTTGACAGTTTGATTTAGAATTTTGGACTCTGGACTATTAACTGGATTAAACTTTTACCAAGTGTATTACCATAATAAAACTTTATCATTTTGGAAGAAAATCTACGGGAGCCACCTGATATTTAAAAAATTTGAATTAAATTACAAATGCCAACCCTGTGGCGCCCACCACAAGGCGCACAAACACCATTCACTCACACCTACAGTTAATTTAGAATCCCCAACTCACCTGACACACATGACACACATGTCTTTGGGAGAAACCGGAGGAAACCCACGCCACCACGAGGAGAACATGCAAACTCCACACACACACACACACACACACACACACACACACACACACACACACACATCTTTCACTTTAAGTGTTTCTTTAGCAGCAGTTTTGAAAAACTCCCTTTTAGAAGGAATCCGAGTGTGATCAAATGAGGCGAACCATAAGCAAATTACTCTGGATAAGCAACAGGGTAATCTGTCCAGTACTGGCAGCTCTTAGCACCAAGCAACACATTGCCATTGTCACAGTGTAACACACATACACATTTTATACATGTGGTGTGTCATTAATCTGGGGTTGTCTATGAGATGTTAACTTCTATTAGTTGTAAAGAACACTACAGCTCTAGAAGGGGTGCACAAATGCATCAGTACATGATTGTGTGTAGTTCTGAAGGTGGTTCAGCTATGACTGATTTTAAAATGTTAGAATCGTTAAAAATTCTAAACAATACACTCAAACTTTGACCAAAATACCAGTTTTGTTTTACTTTTAACTGAGTAGACTTTCCAGTCATTTAAAAAAAATTATCATTCTGAAACGTTCCATAATAATCAAATCAAATCCATTCGATTGGACAGTTTGAGACTGGATGAAATCTTGAATCATTCCCTAAAAAACTGAATCAGAAGAGCAGACATTTACAGCCCTCTGAGCTGTCCTGTTTGAAGAATTTTGTGACGTCACAGAAAAACAAACTTCACAAATAGCTTTTTGCACAGATTAAAGCAGACAGTGTTACAGCACGCATACTTTAATTCACATTGTACGTCTTTGAAATGGCCTCAAAACAGTTAGAACTCTATTGCAAAACTGTAAGAAGGGACGAGAATATGAGGGAAGAGAATGCAGTTGAAACAGATGTTTGTGTTTTTTATATAAACACATGGGGCGAGTGGATGACATTACAAGAGTCCCCATCTTGTGTTTTCACAGAACCATTGTACAGGCTGGGCTAGGTTATTATACAGCCACCCTTCTCCTTGAAGGGGTTCTTGTCTTCAGGCACTCCTTTAATAAGAGGATCTTCAGCTGACTGTGCTTCAACAAATTCACAAAGCTCCTTCGCTGTTTTGGAGACCTTTGAGGAGAGAGAGACAGAAACAGAGAGAGAGAGAGAGATAAAGAGAAAGTTTAGAAGCATCTGTGAAGAAGCAACAAAACAGCAATAAAAATTATTCAGTAAAACGATTAGTAACAGCGTGAGTTTACTAAGTTGCTAAGGTGTATGGCGTATTTTACAGTGGCCTTAGAATTTACTTAGCCAATCAAATTCTAAAACAATTTTCTAATATTAATTACATACTTTAATACCACAATAACAACTACTACTACTGCTACTAATAGTAATCATCATCATTATCATAATAATACATTTTTCCTTTCTTCTACCTTCGTCTTCTTTCCAGTGTTCAAATACTCACAGGCTCTCTCGTATTCTTGGCCTCTTTCTGAAGCTGCTCGATCTCCATTTTCAGGATGTCCTTATCAGACATATCCCGCGCCATCTTGCCCTGAGAAAAGAGTTCACTTCATTTCTCAGACATGTACTGATTGCACAGAGGAAATTGTGTCTTGGTCATGGAAACCATCTCAAAAGCCATCTCAGCCATTAACTGTACTTGGACATTGGGATAGTGTGACTGCCCTTTTCACTTTTTCACTCCTGAAGTTTGCTAGACCCAGCTGGTGCCAAAATTAATTTTTTTTTGTCCTAGGAATCATCCACTCCATAAATAATCATATGTTATAATAGTATTGCTGCAGCCATACGCCTTAGCCTTAGTTCTGGCACTTCCTTCTAATATTTTTTGGAGTGGCAGATTCAATAATCTAACCTTTTGTCACTTTCAAAACAAAAACATGCTAAAAGTTTGACACCTTTTAAAGAACAACTTTAAAACGAGACTTTCCAGCAAACTGAGTGTGTTACAGTTTACAGTGGACAGGTGTGAATCCAATTTTAATTAAAGGTAAATAAATGTAATACAAATATAAAAAACATGAGGAAATGATGTTTAAATTTTAAGCACATTGGAATCTAAATCGGTATAGCTCACTGATCTTCCCAGTCAGGGTTTTAGTTTTTAACTGCAGTTTTCATTCTTTTGATGCCTTTGAGTTGCGGTTTATTCCGAGTTCTACTTGGAGAGAAGTCCATTAAGATTAGGCTTACCTTCTGGTGTGGGGGGCAGATGATGGAGAGAAAAGATAGTCTTCCGTCTTTAAGCAACCATGCGACTGGACTTCTGAAGATGGACTGAACACTCCTGCCCTGAGCCTTCGCCTCTTCAGGATCACCACCAGATGGTAAAGGGTGGCAGAAGGAGGAGACTGAATCCCAACAAACAATTCTACATCCTGACCTGATTAGCTTAAGTCATCTCAGTAATTAAGCTGGTCAAATCATGGAATCAGGGCAGCGGAGTTCCTCAAGGCTCAACTATAAGGCCTGTTTTTTTTTTTTTTTCCACATCTCACTTTCTCCAGTGCCAATGCCCCATGAACTTAGGATACCTACTCAGGCTTAACTTGCACCTGTGGGGATTTGGCAAACTTGTGGCTACACTCAGATTTAAGATAGATTGACCTCTTGAAGAGCAGTAAACCCAGTGAGTAGAGGCAAGGCTTGTGTGGCCTGGATAAGACCCAAGTGCTCTTTCTCATTATCACGTTATTAAGAGTCTATTTCTGTTCTTTAAAGACAGCTTTAGTCTTTATCAACTAAAGGTCTGTTTCACCTTGTAATGTTACGGTATATTTATTTTTAATATTAGGTCAAATTTGCTGACAGACTTGAACACAGGCCCAGTCAGCAGAATTCTAGTGTGGGTCGTGACACTAATATGGCAAAAACTGGCATCTGACAAAAATGAATACTATGAAAAATATGGGACACATGGTCTCGGTTATACTGAAACTTCATATTTTTTCATCTGAAAACACTAGTTGTCCTTGACAGTTTATTAATACTTCGTGGCGAATGGACCAATAGAAATGGTCCAAAATTTCATACAATAAAATCTACATTAAATTTAACGTTTTATTTATTTATTTTTTTAAGTATAAGGTACAACAGCACTCATATCCTTTAATGAATACCAATGCTCACTTTCTGTTACTTTTTTATGTGTTCTGCAGTAGAAATTGTTGCTCAGATAAAAGTGACCATTGGAACTTCTGATCTTATTTGATGGCCAGACTGCACAGTAGGTCCCAACTCAATTGCTGCTTGTAAACACTATGAATCAGTACTGGGTTAGAAGTGCAAGGCATGGGGCAGGAAACAGGTTGCTTGCTTGAAATCAGGTTATTTCAGGTTGTTTTTAAGCTCTGGCTGAATAGATTAAAATGCATTTAAAGTGTGATTCTTAGGTTTTTTGTGCTACAGGATTTACTTACTGCGGTTGTTGTGTCATACAAAAATCCAGTCAACTGAAAAATTCAACTAATCTGATAAAAGAGGAGCGAAAGTGGGATTTTTTTTTTACCATAAAAGCAAAAACAACAGAATCCTTCATATTCAAATGTGTAAGACTTTTTAAGGTAGTCTTTAACCTTCAGTCTTAAGCGTCTTGTATTTGTGCTTTCATTGTCAGTGCCGATTAAAGGTCACATCCGAATGTCCCAGTTATCGCAGAAGCCAGCACACAGCTTACATGTGTCACCTCTTCTAATCTCATTTCAGGGCTTGGACTGGCTTAATCCTAAAGATTAAGGGTCGAGTGTTGTCACTCTCCTTTCCATTTCACTCTAAAATGCAAAGTATATGTATGCAAAATAATCTCTTCTCCCATAGGTCCCAACTCAATTGCTGCTTGTAAACACTATGAATCAGTACTGGGTTAGAAGTGCAAGGCATGGGGCAGGAAACAGGTTGCTTGCTTGAAATCAGGTTATTTCAGGTTGTTTTTAAGCTCTGGCTGAATAGATTAAAATGCATTTAAAGTGTGATTCTTAGGTTTTTTGTGCTACAGGATTTACTTACTGCGGTTGTTGTGTCATACAAAAATCAAACTAATTAAACTAATTAAACTCCTCATGTGTTGCATGTATTTTGCTGGTTTTTAATATTTACAGTTCATTCAAATTCTAGACATAAGTTGACTTATTGTCTGATATGATTACAGCTTGAAATATTTCATAATAAGCCAGGCATTTTGATTAAATTTAAAATGATTTCACTTGTCAAGATATCATTTCTTGCAGTACAGAACATTGTCTACCAATTCACTGTATTTGCCATCAACTTGTCTGTGGCTTAAGAAGAAAAAAAATCCAAGTTAAGCACACAGATCAGATTGCTTTTAGGTAAAACCTTTACTGTGAGCTTTCAAATGAACACATGAAACTGCAAAAAATAATAATGAAGATCAAAGTCAACCTGACAAAATTAAGGCTGAGCTCACAGTACTTTATTTCAAAGAACATACATATGCTGAACTAAAATAAAGCAACAAAATCATTAAGCAATGAAATCTTGACAAAATACATGATATACTAATGTTCAATAAAAAATGAAACTATTACATAAATTGTTTCCAATAAAGATTTCTTAAAGAACAAGCAAATTAGTTTGTGAACAGTTTTGTAATTGGCTCATTCTGTCTGTAAACAGGATAACCGCAGCTTCCTGCCTCTGTTAAAGGAAAGGGTATCTCACAGTTTACCTATGTATTTACATCCTTTCCCACCCGTAAGTGTGAAAAATGCTCCACTGTGCAATGCAAATTGTGCAAAATTGTGCACTTACATGCATGGTTTCCCCTTATTTTGCCCTTCTTTTCCTTCCCAAGTCTCACTTTCCTTGCCATGCATGTTGGCTTTGACTGCCATGTGCTTTTGTTTTGGGTGTCCATGTCCCTTCCTGCTCTGTCCTTGTCTCACACCCATCACCTGGTTTCACCTTGTTACTCCTCACTTTTATTCCTAGTCAGTGTATTTATACTCCTACTGTGCTGAGTAGTTTCTCCTTGCACTTTTAGCCTGTTTTTCTAATGGTGCTCCTCGTGGTTTTCATGGCTTTACTCCCGGTCTCCTGGTTCTTCCCTGTTTGGTTCTACTGTACTTTCCTGAATTTGTTTTTGTTAGTGCTTTTTGTTTTTTTTGTTTTTGTTCTGTAGTAATGATGTCTGGATGAAACTTCATGAATTGTTGAAGTTTTCAGGCCAAATGTGTTGGAAAATGATGCATTTCTCAAAGCTTCAAATGCCAACTAGAGGTCCCTAGTATTCAAAAGAATGCAGGCCTGTGTAACACTTTGAAGATCTGTAAAATGTAGCATGTAAAATGCCTGAAAGATTTTAATACAAACAAGGATAACGTGCTTCAACTGGACAGTGACAGTGTCCTATAAATGGGCCGTGTGTAGGGCTTTGAGATTCAATAGGTTTGTATATGGTCAGTTGGTGGAGAAGCCTGCAAACCAAATCTTAAATCAATCCCTAAATGAGGATTTCAGAAAAACAACACAAGCATTGGTACTGCTGAAAGTGCCCTTTTCTTTTAACACGTGCTTTGACACTCCAGTTCTTGACACATCATCAGTAGTTTCAGGTTTTCTTATTATTTTTCCTTGTCACTTGGTTTTCTTTTGTTTCCTCTTTGGATATCTCCACACTGCCTCCATCAACCACTATCTTGGACTCCACTCTCACCTGTATCCTGCCTCCATGTCTCTGTTGTTACACCCGACATGTGGGTTATTGTGCACTCTGAATATTTGGTTACTTGCATATGAATATGAATTTCACAGCTGTGCAAAGAAAACCATGTTTCTTCATTTTTCCAGATTGTGTGAAGCTTCTGTGATGAATGACCAATAGACACATTCAAAAATGACTTAATAAATTGCTATACATAATCTTACATTAGAAGTAAAAAAAATTAAAAAGTCATCTTTTTATTGATACTGTTTTTTGGACAGTAACAATATGCTGAATATGCAATGACAGAAAAAAGCTAAGTGCATTGCTGTGCTTTGCCAAACGTCATATTAGATGCCCTTGAAAAACTAATGTGGAACATTCTATTAGATTATTTGAGGTAATAGTATCCTCTTGAACCATATAAGGTAATAAATATGTCAAAAGTGCACAGACATTGTCACAGTGTGGTCGAGGAAACCTCCTAAAAGCTATTTCAGTACTTCATGCACTTGAGATGGTTCTTAAAGAAATGATGGGCTTGTTTTCCTCTTGCATCTTTATTCCACCTGTATTTCCTATAATTAGCCACCTTGGACCATTTCTGATGGCCAACCGAGAGTCCTTTGCATGTTGCAACCATCAAAACGCCAAGTCCGTCAATGAAGAACTCTAAAGGAGTAGGACAGTGACACAGAGAAAAATGGAAAGTCAAGAGCTGTGTCTTACTCTTATAGGTGTACAGGCAGAACCTATAACAGATCAGTGGCATGAATGGGAACTTATGAGCCCCAGTGCAAAAACATATATGAGAGCCCCCCTGCCCATGCAAATAGCTTGTTTACTCACTATTGTTTTGTCTCAGTCAAGCTGGTACACTACTATATGAGTCTATGAGTCATAAATGTAAATTTTGCGAAGTGATAACCACTGAAGATCAGTACAACTATGTTAGAAAGCAGAAAGGAATTTCTTACCTGTGTGAGCTGATCTTTTCAGAAAGGGGTCAAAACCAACCCGTCGCACTGTGTCTGTCCGGGCCAGGAAGAAATTGACCACTCCGTCTACAAAGTAACAGCCATCAAAGCCAGGTACCGGGCCATTAACCTTTTTGTGGAACCGCCTCATGCAGCCACCCTCATCCTCATCCCCTTCGTCATACTTGAGACTGAAGTGGAACTGATTTCCTTTAACATCTCCACCAAGCTGAGAAAGGTGCAATTAAAACCTTTAATTGCATGGATTCATGATCAAACAGTAAACCATTTCATAAACTACATGGAATATTCAACCTGACCGCAACCTGAACTTTCTCAGTATGATCAACTGGACCTTTTCCTCAACGCTTACCACATCCAGCTCGGGAACGGCCTCCATAATCTC
>JBBPCZ010057817.1:0-12542 GCA_037974445.1 Brycinus macrolepidotus | reverse complement strand
CCGTGCCAAATTGTCCTCGACTGGTTTCGGCTTCACTCGTGCCCTACCCCAATTAGGGGCAACTGCTGCTTAAAGCTTTGGTGGAGATTGTTGCTCCTGATCCTGTTTTATATGGACTACAGACTACTTTTCCAAAACATTTACCTCTATGGACATTTAGTGATACCAACTCTGTTAGCTGTAGATGGCCTATCTATCAATAATCTTGTTCATGAAGGCCTTCACTTGTTATTTATCCCCATAAAGACTCTCGTTCCTTTCTCTCCGGGTTGACCCGAGGAAGATGGGTTCCCCTTTTGAGTCTTGGTTCCTCCCAAAGTTTCTTCCTCTAGCTGAGGAACAGATGAGTTTACTAACCATAGTGGGTGTGAGAGAGGCCACGTGATCACTTTATGTATATTCATACGTGTGTGTGTGTATGTGTGTGTATACAGTACTGTGCTAAAATCTACGCAAATAGTTTAAAGCCATTTTTCTCAACTTGTGATAAAGTGTCTGTCTGCCAGCAAAGGTAAAATTAGAATGAATGTAAACAATCAAGAAAGCAGTAAAAAGTTTCAGGATTTGTTTTGTTTGTAAAAGTAGTTGATATTTTGTGAGCTGGTGAGGAGAACGCAGGTTCGGTTCCAGATTTCTCCTCTGTTCCTCCAACCGTTGTTTGGATTTGTGAAACTCCATCAGCAGCTCCTGATTTAATTTATTAAGGACTGATTGAGTCAAACCAGGTTTCTGATGGAAACTACAAGTAATACTGGACTTCCACAAAAACACACTGATATACTGAACATAACATCACTATTTACTGTAGAATATTATTTGTATTTATTCTTTTTAGTTTTATTAAGCATATTTAGTAATGTAAGAAAAAAACACTCTTCATTGTAATACTTTTAAAATATTTTTAGGCGCCTAAGACTTTTGCTTGGCTGTCTGTGTATATGTGTGTGTGTGTGTGTGTGTGTAAGAGAGAGAGAGAGAGAGAGATCTTTTTTGATTCATAAGCAACCATTTAAAAAATACTTTAATTTGTTTTAAAAATTAAAACAAAACCAACTGGCTCACATAAAATCAGAACCAAATAAATTATTGAATGACTTAATGAATGAAAATGAAAGTAAAGAATTTGCACACAACAAACTGACCCAGTAATTTTATCAGTGGAGTGTAACCCTCAGCTCACTTCTCTGCTGCTCTCTAATGTGCTTCTCTAATGTTTATCATATTGAATAAGATCTACATGATGTGCATGTATTTCATACTTAAACTCATGTTTTTTCTTTTCTTCCATTGAGAGGTGTGATGGGGGTCATTGTCTCTGGGGTGGGGTGGGTGAGGGGTGTGAATCTGTCTGTCTCAAACCTGCAGTAGAAGTTGTTCAGCTCATCTGCCAGGTCTTTGTTTGCTTCAGCAGAGGTTGGGTGTCGTCTGTAGCTGGTGATGTCTTGCAGACCTCTCCACACTAATGCAGAGTCTTATCAACATTTGGGGAAACTCCGCTGTTTCTTGTCTTTTATGCGCAAATACTGAACATTCTAAAGGGCTCACAAACCTTCAAGCACTCCTGTAGATCTCCTACAACAGGAATATTAACCGGCGAATTAGATTAAACTTGTGTTTTTTCCTCTCTACATAAAATCATGATTTTCTTAATCAATCAGAGACTAACTGAACATGATCATTTTGTTGCTTTTTATGATGTGTTTTAAATATTGTCTTTCTTTTACTCCTCCAGAAATAAATCACATCTTGGTGCAGGTCTTCTGCTCTGTGTGTCTGCCCTCCTGTACAGCTTAAATTTACCTTCACAAACACTTCAGAAGGTGCTGGTGAGAAGAATACACCATGCTGCTGACATCAGGACAGGGCATATGAGGACATGGCATCCAGAAGAAGCTCTCGTATTCTCAGAAGTAACACTTCACAGAGACTAATACAGAAAACTGGAATTTACAACTGCTCTGAATGTGAGAAGAGTTTTAGTCAACATCACCAATGCATTCACACAGAAGTGAAACCGTATCACTGTACAGAATGTGGAAAGAGTTTTAGTCACCAGAATAGTCTCCAAATACACCAGCGCATTCACACGGGAGAAAGACCGTATTTTTGCTCATTGTGTGGGAGGAATTTCCATAATCCAACTAGTGTCAACATGCACAAATGCATTAGAAAGGGGGCTGAAAGCACAGATTTTAAGAAGCTAGGAGGGGCTGAGTAAATCAGTGTGTTAGATTTGTTAGATATTAAATGTTTGTTAGATATTAGATATTAAATATTTTACATCTGCCATAGCCAACTCTGGAAATAGAAGCATCTAGAAGCAAAGAGAACTCCTACAAACCTGTACACCATACAACTATCAGAGCAGGGCTGCTGAGTGCTGAAGACTGTGAGTTTCCTCTGTTGCATCATTCACTACAGAGCTCCAAATCGCCTCTGCAAGAAACATCAACACAAGAACTGTACATGATAAGCGTCATGAAATGGGTTTCCATGGCCGAGCAGCTGCACACAAGCCTAAGATTACTAGAAGCTTTGGATGGAGTGGTGTAAAGCAAGCGGTCACTGCACTCTGGAGCAGTGGAAACATGTTCTCTGGAGTTCTGAATCATGCTGTTCTATCTGGCAGTCTGATGGATAAATCTGGGTTTAGCAGATTCCAGGTGAACTTTCCTGAAGAGAATGCAGAGCGCCAGCTGTTAAGTTTGGTGGAGGAATGATAATGGACTGGGGCTGTTTTTCAGGGTTTGGGTTCGCCACCTTAATGGCAGAGAATTGTTATGTTAACACTACAGCAAGAAAGAACATCTAATGTAGTTATACTTCCAGTGTTATGGCAACAGCTTAAACGTGTCCCTGTGCACAAAGCAAAGTCAATAAGGAGATGGTTTGATGAGTTTGGTGTGAAGAAGTTCTAGTGGCCTACATAGGGTCCTGACCTTTGGGATGAATTAGAACACTGATTGTGAGCCAGAGCTTCTTCTCCTACTTTAGTACTTGACCTCATTTTTTATGATGGGCTCAAATTCCCACAGACACGCTCCAAAATCTTGTAGAAAGCCTTCAGAGAAGAATGCATGTTATAGCCTCAAAATGGGGGGGGATTTTATATTAATGCCCATGGTTTTGGAATGGTATGTCCAATAAGCTCATATAGGTGTGGTCAGAAACTTTTGGAAATGTAGTGTATGAAAAACACTGAAGCAGGTGTCAGTATTTAAAGCAAACTGTCCTTTGTTGTGTGATTTGTATCCCTGTATAGTTATATGGTTAATGACTGTGCATTTTAGTTTTGCATCTTTAGTTCCTTTATGATTTATGATTTAAGCATGAGAGAGCAGTGGCACCATATCTCCAAAGTGTTGATGGGAAATGTGTTGCTTTTTGGGCCATTAAAATCTGGCATTGTGAGAGGAATGACTGTGTAGAATATTTGTAAGATACTTGCTTGATATTAAGATGTGCTATATGTACAATATAAGGCATAACAGTCAAACCTGATTTTGTAATAAGTACATATAAAGCTCTCTTTAAAATTGCAAAGATGCTTGCAATAGGGATTGTACACAATAGGGAGTGTACATACTGCATTTTTGGAAGTGTAGCCAGGAGAAGTTGTTTTGCTGATGTTTGTGTTTAGGGTACAGCCATGTTCCCCAGCTTCCAGTCCCCTTCAAATTCCCCCCTATTCTTCTTATTGCAAATTTAATGTTACCACTCATATGTCAGCCCCTAATGGGCCAAACTCATAATCACAAGTGTATCAGTCCGTAGAGGGCAAAATATATTGAATATTATATGTTAAAAGTAAGGGCTGGTATGATATATTGTTATACAGCAGCCCACTCAAAATAAATTAGACACATTACTAGAAAACATCAGATATTTGTTTTGCGAAAATCATTAAAATCAATATTAAATCATGACAGTCGGGAGCTGTAAAATTCTTTTTCCAAATGTCATTATTTTAAAATGTACCTCTCTTGCTATGGGTTCCATAGAAAAACCAAGGTATCTAAATCTAACTCTCTTAGGGTCAGTTTCCCAGGCAGGGATTAAGCCTAGTCCTGGAATAAATAGTGCTCTGAGTAGAAATTTTCCGTTGAGTGGGAAAAGGTAATCCAAGGCCAGGCTTAATCCCTGTCTTGGAAACTGAGTCTTAGAGTCCACAGTGGTCCATTCCTGCAGTGTGTGCTTCCTTTTTAGAGGTAAGGGGAAAAAACTGCTTAGTGAGGGATGATCTTAAAAGTTCTTGTCTAAAAAAAAGACAGCCTTCCGTGAACATCAGGATCAGTCTAGGTACAATGGACATACATTAAGGCCCCTTAATTGCACAAGTAAGGGTTGGTGGAATTGCACAATTCTCTACTAGTACATGTTACATTGTATTTAACTCATTGCGGTCCAACATACTGCCTCTGTCATTCATTAGATGTTCAATAAACCATATTCAATGTTCCATCCATTCCTTTAGTACGGAACAACTTTTTCTTTATCAGTAAATCTGCTATTCCAGGTGTGTTATGGAGAGAATTTAATATGTTTCTAAATCAATTCCCAATGAGTTAGGACTTGTTGGTGAAATGTAAATGTACAAAATCCATAACAAATTCATGAAACTGGTGTAAACCAACAGCTTTCATAGCGTTTTTTTAAACTTTGGCACCTCAACTTCTGATTGTCACTCATCGGAGCAAAATCATTGTCACAGAATCTACATTCTTTCTGCAGTTTAACTATGTCTCCCTTGATAGTATGATTAAAACAGTTCATCCAATAAATTTTATTTGGAAGAAAGGGCAATATATTGCTTCCTCCAAATAAAATAAAATTTAACCTGGTTAACTCTTTTAATCATACTCTCCGGATGTCAGGTCTCGGTATGTGGTCGCTAGAGGCCTATTGTTTAAGTTATGTAAAGGGAACTCTTATTTTGACGTGGGTTATGTTCGTGGTAGAAGTCACGCTTTTGTCAGGTGTTTTGTGTTTGGTGATTAGTGCTTGTGTTTCCTGATTGGTTTATGCTAGAGTCTGTTTTGTAGTTTACTTTCAAGAGTTTTGTATTCGGGTGTGGGTTCACGGTTATACTTTTGTTATTCTGGATGGTTTTGAAAACACAGCTTTGTATGTTGGCCCTCGTGCCTCTTTGTTTTGTTTGAGTTGGTTTTCATTAAAAACTATGGAACTCCGCAACAGTGACTCCTGCTTTTGGGGCATTCAGGGGAGACACGACATGACACCGGAATAGCCAGAGAATGTGCTGGGTGAGTAAATCTGGAAGATTTTGACTTTGGATAGCAGAATCCATCTAAAATTTAGATAAATCCATATGTTATCACACATTTAAAATCTGAATACTCTTCACAGTATTTGCTGTTTTAGTTGTGTCTTATTTTGTTACCCTGAGAAAAAGTAACTCACTTCATTCTCAAAAGGAATGCCTTGAATAAATATTAAGCAAATGTGACTAGGATGTGCAATAAATGTTTTTTTTTCACATTAAAGTCAATGCTGGGGGTTAGCGAACTATATGAATATTACTGGACAGTGCCAGCTGACAGTTTTTCATTGCTCTTTGTTTTGAAGAGTATTGACCATATAGTTTGTAAACTCCCTGCCAAACACAATAAAGCATGATTTCTTACCTGTAAATTTACACTCATTTACATGAAATTAGTCCATTATGATAAGTTTAAACATGTATTCACAAGTATGTCCCTTTGCACTGTTTCCTAGGAAAGCAATGCCACATTTCCCCCAAAATTAAAGAGAATTTTCGTCAGTATTTTTAGTAACAAACTCACAAAGCTGTTTTAGCAATGGACAATTCCAGAACAAATGCACGAGTTTCTGGACATACACAACAAGATTCAAGATTCAAGATTCTTTATTTGTCTCATACACAGTCATACACGTACAACATGCAGTGAAATGGACCCCAAATTTCCAAAATATAAACTAGTCTTAAAATTTCTTAAAAAGATAGAAAAAAGATAGCAATAAAGAAATAGACTAAAAATAAAATAAGATAAAAGTAGTCTGTGTAATAAAAGAAATATATATAGAGAGAAGTAAAAAACTGTGCATGGGTGAGGTAGATGAGAAGTAAAATGACCATATTGGGGAAATGTACATCTGAAATGAGCATACTGTGCAAATAGACATATTGTGCAAAATAGACAGACATAATTGTGCAAAATAGACATCTGAATGTATACTGTACATGTGAATGGTATTTATATGCATGATAAAGTGCAGGATGACATATTTTGATGATTAGGGCATATAAACAGATGGGTATATTTATGGAATATAGAATATACAATGTATACATATATTTATTGTCTGAGGAGTTATGTACAGTTAACTAGCTGTGATGGCATGTCCTGCTTGAGAAGTCTTACAGCCTGAGGATAGAAGCTCCTCCTGAGTCTCTCTGTTCTGGCCGTAAGACTCCTGAAAAATTTACCTGATTTAGGCAGGTGAAACAGACAGTTACTGGGGTGGGATGAGTCTCTAATGATCCTGATTGCTCTGGTCCTGCATCTCCTGGTGTAGATGTCCTGGAGAGACGGCAGAGCTGATCTGTTGCAGCGTTCTGCAGCCCGAATCACTCTCTGTAGTCCCTCAATGTCCTGGACACAGCTGTTCCCAAACCAGGAGGTGATATTCTGTGTCACAACACTTTCTACAGCACCAGAGTAAAAAGTCTTTAAAAACTACATTTCCAGCCAGATATCACACATGATAAAGTACAATGTCTCTTTGGAAGAGAGCTCTCATGGGTCACTGGAACTTTTTTTTTTTTTTGCCTCTGGGAGTGTACAGTGGAGAAAACAGACAACTTAGTCTGAGATTTGAACAGCATATAAACTCCAGAAAGTATTGCAGCAAAGATTACTGCATAATCCCTAGGTGTTGGAGGGATGCTGTACTGTGTCAGAAATCCTTCATAAGTAAAAGACCGTCCGCCTAAATAACTGATGAAGCAGCACAATATTATTGTCAAACCACTGTATCAAGAACATACTTGTTTTTATATAAAATGATAGTGTTTTTCCATATAAAGTACGCATGAGGTGAAAGGTTACATTTATAGATGAGAGACCATGACTCGAAAGCCTGGACATTTTTTACAGGGACTTCATCAATATCATACTTACAAGTGAGGAAGACATTTAGGCCACCCAGTTTAGATAAAATATGGAGAGGTATAATGTTTCAAATGGAGGAAGGGTTTCTGAGAAATTGCTTCAACAAATGTATCTTAAATATTTTATTTAATAATGTGTTAAAATCCCACAAAGTAAGATTACCATTTTCAAGGGAATTCAAGAAACAATTTTCTTTAAGTGATGTGTCCATGTGAAATTGACGAGCATTCAAATTCAAATTTTATTTGTCACATACACAATCATACATCGTACGACATGCAGTGAAATGCTTATTGCTGTATTGTGCCCGACCAAAGGATTAAAAAGACAATTTAAAGGTACAAGTAAAAATTACAGTTTAGTATAAATAAGACAATGTATTTGAATAAAATGTGAAATAAAAAATGAATAGAGGTATGTAAATTAAATTGAACCACAGTTATTAAAGTGCAGAAACAGTACAACAATCAAGAGGGTCAGGTGCGTTTGGTGGGGGCGGGATTAAGGAGATCAGAGTCCAGGCCTAGACACTGACCTTGTTCAGGGCCTGAATGGCCTGAGGGAAGAAGCTCCTCCTCACTCTCTCTGTTTTGGCCTTAAGGGAGCGGAAGTGCTTCCCTCACCTCAGCAGGGAGAAGAGTCCATTGTTGGGATGGCTGAGGTCTTCCATTATCTTCCTGGCCTTAGTCCAGCACTGCTTGATGTAGACTGACTGCAGGTCAGGAAGCTCAGCGCGGATGATGCGCTCAGCTGAACGCACTACTCTTTGGAGAGCCCGTCTGTCCTGCTTGGTGCTGTTCCCAAACCAGGTGCAGATATTCCCCATCAGAATGCTTTCAGTGGTGCAAGAATAAAAGTTCCTCAGCTCCCTCGGTGGCAGATGAAAGTCTCTGAGGTTTCTGAGGTAGAAGAGACGCTGACGGAGCTTCTTCACCAGGGCTGTGATGTAATAGGACCATGACAGGTCCTGCGAGATGTGTACACCCAGGTACTGGAAACTGTCCACTCTCTCCACTGGCATCCCGCTGATGTGAAGGGGCTGGTAGTTCCTCACCTGCCTTGTGCTGAAGATGTCGTGGAGAGTTGAAGTGAGAACCTAAGTCTGAAAGTCAAAAAATCAGACAGAATCAAAGAAATTCAGCTCAAATGTTTATTAGAAGAATCTTGACAGTCGAGGTCCGGTGGAAGCAGCTTCAAAATGCTCATCCAGCCGGGATTTAATATAGAACCAAACAATTGTCACCTCCTTCATAATTTGCATTGTTCCTAACCATTTGGTGGCTCTCCACTAATGAGTTCTAATTTCTCCAATATTTGCATAATTATCGCTCCACCTTTGTTGTTTTGCCACCAATAGTTAAGAACCTTAAGAATGATCATTTCTCTCTGGTGGTTTCCCATACGCATCCTCTACAGATGGTCTCTTCGTGTTTTATTAAAAAGATGCGCAGTTCTGTCACTTTGATGTACAAATCCATCATGCCCTCTAAATGGACAGGTCAGAAGATTCTCAGACCTGTGGCATGCCAAACTAGATAACTCCAGTGGTTCTCAGGCCTGTGACATGTCACAAGGTAATCCTGTAAACTTAGTACTTGTTTCTAAGTGCGTTGTGAGCCTCTGTCAAACTCAGTGATATGTCAAGGGACATATATATATATATATATTTCTGTAAAAAAAAAAAATCTGTGAAATAACAGTAAAGTACTGGCAGCAGAGACACCAGCACTTTACCGTTATTTTACAGTATTCCTAATGTTGAACAATTTTACGGCCTATTACAATATAAATAAAATGTTAGCTGTTTACTGTAGACAGTCATAATACAATGACAGTTTAGCCGTTTAGAATACCTAAAATCTCAATGCAATCAAAATTAGACTTAGTCTGTGGGCTACAGAGAAGCACTTAAACCTATAAATAAGCAATAAACAATTTACAAAGGATATAAGTTACAGAAGTGTTTATTTAAATGGGCAGTACTGCTACTGTAAAATACAATAATAACAAGCTAAAAACAGCCAAATAGTGTCTGCTGGATGCAATGGTGGTAAACTCTTAAATTGCATGTCAGAAACCTTACCAAACATATACACAACAAAAGTTATAACTGTTTCCATACTATTGTTTGGCATACGGTGTTATCTTACCTTATTGAACTTTACTTTTGATCAAACAATTGGGCTGGATACTGAGGCAACTAATACAGAAGAAATAAGTGTTTAACCTATAATGAATTATGTGAGGAATGCTTGTGTGTTCTCAAAAGGGAGTTAAAAGTATCTACTGTATCTAAATTTACTGCAATGTATTCTCTGCTGTCTGCAAATATGCGTTCCTAAGAACATTTTGAAACTACGTATCCATAACAACATTTGGAAAACACACTTTCCACAATTTTGAAAATGTGCATTAAGGCAATTTTGTAAAATACACATCAGTAAGAACTTATTGAAAATATGCATCAATTGCAAAATTTTGTAAGAAACTGTAGGTAGGCTAGTGTTTTACAAGTGGTCTTTATTAAGTGACCTAAGTTTTACCTTTTAAAATAGCGTGGTGAAGCTTGTGGGTAGCTCTTATAGGATTTCTGTGAGGAAAACTTGTGCTTTACCACAAAAGACTCCTGTGAGGCTTATGTTTTACCTCTTAAAAGAGTTCTGCGAGATAGGTGAAGGTTTATCTTTGTCTCAGTAGGTGTGGACAGTCCTGATTCAAATAGGAATCTTCTCAGTCAGGGAGAGATGATTGTCACTTTGCTGGTTGTTGTTCCTCTCCCTGGCTTTATCCCAGTATTGCCACTCTAAAACAAGAACAAACCAAATAATCAAATATAATTTAGGGATGTACATTAACATTTCTGATAATATCAAAGTCTTTTATGGTTTAATGTGGCAATATCAGTCTGTCAGAAGCACATGTGGAGTTAAGAGACAAGAGTGAGCTCACTGACCTATGAAGTCCATGAGGTTCTTCAGTCGTGTGGAAACATGTGTTTTCACTGGGGCAGACTTCTTCTGAACCATCATACCTGTCTTCTTGGAGACACCCTTTCCTCGGATGGCCTTTGATCCTCTCTCTGGATTGATGCCAATGAAGTGCCTGAAATCAGAACAGTCTATGATCAGAGACTGAATGGAAAAGAGTAACATTTTGTAGTACAAAATAGGTCGTTTGAGTTTTCTAACATAAGGTGATATGAGTAATTAACTGGTACTGATATCATGAGGTAGTCTGTGTAATTTCACAGCTTGATTTTCCTATCAGATCTTTCTGTATCTTGGAACTATTTAATCTGCAGAACCAAATCACATACGTCTCAACTGAAGCTTATAGGCAGAGTGATCTGACAAAATATTTTGAAGACACAGGATAAGAACATCAAGCTGTAGAATTACATTACGTTTGAATGGTTCATGTTTTTTGTGTTGTAGTTTCAAATATTTTTGTGACCTGACCAGAGCCCCAATCTAATTTTGCCTATATAGCAGGGAGATTTCTGATCACAGAGTCAGGGTTCATGTCTCTGTCAATACCAGTAAGTAACAAATACCACCTTATGTTAAAAAATCCAAACAATCCCTATTAATGTGCAAAAGAATGGTCTGTGATCATTCAGGTTCCAAATTTCACTAATTAAATAAATAAAATGAAAAAAAGAAAATCTATAATGATGACAAGGAAATGAAAGAAATCTTACCTCTGAATGAATTCCAGAATACAAGCTGCCTCTTCTTGATATTGAAGGTTGAATATATAGTAGATTGCAAACACAGCAGCCGTTCTCGTCAAAAACGATAATGCGATGCCCTCAGATATTAGGCAAGTCTGTTGCTTCACGTTGAACAGCTCACAATGCATTGCAAATTACCGTACAAAACTGTATTATATGAATACAGTATATTACTGCTGGAAAAAACAGCAGTTTTTTTGTGTGAACTGTTCATGTTGTGTGCATGTTTGATTTGTACAGCATGTGAAAAGTTGTGTTTATAGAGTGTGATGAAGAATCAGAGGTCTGTACAGTGATAGATGTGTGTTTCCTGTTTGATTATTATAGTGCATAAACCACATCTGACTGTGCAGCCTAATGGACCTCAAATATTCAGTGGAGAGACCGTCACACTCACATGTACCATTTCAGGGGGAAGAGTAACTGACTGGAATTATCACTGGTACAGTGGTGAAACTAAACTTCACTACTCTGCTGAAAACTATTACATAATAAGAGACATCAAAGTGCATCAGAGTTCAAAATACAGATGTCTTGGAAACCGTGGTAAAAGAAGGTCTTCCTACAGTAATGAAGTGATTCTTACAGTGATCGGTACATGTCTGATCTTTTACTCATTTGATATTTAATTTTACAATATTATCATTACTTTTATAATTTCATTATTTTAGCTCAAAGTGCAAGAACAATATGTGTTTGGCTACTTTTCTAAAATATTTTTATAATTTAATTTATATGATTTTGATGATATAATTGTACAGAGAGACCAAAAGCTTCCCTGATCCTGGTGCTCACTGGACAGATGTTTATTGGAGAGACAGTAACTCTCACATGTGAAGTACAAGAACACACAGACACTGAGTGGAGCTACAGCTGGTATAAAGATGACAGAGATCACCCAGTTTATTCCTCTGATGGGAAAAGGGAATATTCATTCAGAGTTAAAGTGTCTGACAGTGGTAAATACACCTGCAGAGGAGAGAGGAGAGACTATCAGAGATCAGAGACCAGTGATGCTGTTACACTGACTGTGTCAGGTGGGTGTGTTAGTCTCTTATTCACACTAATTCAATTCAGTTCTTCATATCTTCAGAACTAGTTTGGGTCAGAAGATCAGAATAACTCCAAATACCTGGAAAAATTCGGTGTTCTGACTGTAGATCCAGAGAGTCCTGTGTTCACTGGAGAGTCAGTCACTCTGAAATGTGAGGTTCACACTCTTTATAGATGGACGTATCAGTGGTATAAACAAGATAAACAGCGAGGATGGACTTTCACAGCGAACAGCAATGCTCTCATTATCAGAGGAGATGCTGTGTTTAATGAGGATCAGTACCGATGTAGAGGAGAGAGAGATAACAGACCCACATCATCACAGGACAGTAACTCTGTTACACTCTCTGTAAAGGGTGAGCTCATCATTATTACATCTCTGTATCATCAACTCATAAGTGAATCATTTTTGCTCTGTAGTTTCAAATAATCCCACAGCTTTACCCAGAGCTACACTGACTGTAGAACCAGAGAGTCCTGTGTTCACTGGAGAGTCAGTCACTTTGAAGTGTGTAATAGAGTCTTACAGTAACTGGAGATATCAGTGGTATAAAGGCAGCAGTAGCACTGCAGTCTATCAGTCTCAGCTAAACACCTTCACC
>JBBPCZ010057806.1:0-12543 GCA_037974445.1 Brycinus macrolepidotus | reverse complement strand
GTGTGTGTGTGTGTGTGTGTGTGTGTGTGTGTGTGTGTGTGTGTGTGTGTATATATATATATATATATATATATAAGGATTTCAAGCACCGTTGTATTGTGATTTTTATAACTATAAATTTGAGTTTCCATGTTTTATGACTGCCATGAATCAATTCAATTTTTTTCCTTTTCTGTTGGCTGTTACCATCCAAAGGCACTTGAATGCATTAGTAAGAAAGTGCACCTCTCAGCACTTGGCTGCTGTGGTAGAGAAGATTGGTGCTGAACGCTTATTGTCTGGGACCAAAGATATCACTGACAGAATCTTGCCTGCTGTATCCAAACTGACCCAGGACTCTTTCCAGGAAACCAGGTTGGGTTTGTCATTATGCTAAATTCAGATTACAAAGGGGTTTTAGAAAGCTTAAGTCAAGTTACTCAGCTGTTACCCAGCTTATACTCACAATTTTTTTGAGATAGTTACTCAGTTCAGCTAAACTTTTGGTTGACTGTTATTTCTCTTAGATACTTTGGTCGGCGAATGCTGCTGTTATTGTTGTCTCATCGTGACTTTGATAAAATAATGGCCAAGTACATCCCTGACAAAGACCTGGCAACCATCAGGGACACTGTCCTTACACTGAAAACCAAGGTGGCAGTACAGCACATCATTTGAATTTATGATATACAAAGTGTATCTTTATGCTGTTCATACCAGTGCCATTAGGTGCTGACTGGCTTTTGAAGCCTTTTATTGTTGTTATATTGAGAATCACCACAAAAGATTGATGTTTGTTATTTCAGGGACTGGGTGAGATACCTCATGATACTCCTTCAGCTCGAGGCAGGCGCTCAAACCCTGGTGGTGGACTGGTTCGTGCATCCTCTCTCACTCATGAACCTCAGCTTACTTTCAGGTAATTTGTAAATGATTTATTAACACACACACCTTTAGTCTACTTTAGAAATTGTTTAGTCTTTGTGTCTTTTACCATTTATTGCATATCATTCATTTTCTGCATGCGCTCTGTAACAGAGTTTTTTGTTTTTACTGTTGTTCTGTTTTTCAGTAAGGACAGCTGCAAAGCACACACCCCTAGTATTGCAGACAAGACAGAGTACACTAAGCAGCTCAAGGCCCTGTTGGGTTCGAAGGACTTTAGGGAGCGCATGAAGGGCATCGATCAGCTTGTCTGTGACTGTGAGGATAACCCCAATATGATCATGGGCAGCATGTTCCTGGTAACTCATTTAAACTGATTTTTAGTTCATTCAGCAGTTTTGATGTTACAAGTAACAATAAGTTAGTAAAATATGTCAATATAAACAATCTCACAGCTTTTTTTAATCTGGCAGAGGTCACACTACAAAACTGTGTGAGATACTTGATTACGACAAAGAGTAACTATGGTAACTGACTAATTCAAGTAGGAACTGGGTCTCCATCTACAGTGGTAGCATTTGCAAAAGTATAGTACTGTGCTAAGTGGCTGCGATAGACAACTGATCATTCTGGCAATGTGAGTTTTGTTATCTGTATTAGCTAAAAAAAATAAATTGTGCAGAAACAACTAAGTTAATTTACTTGAACAGGAGCACAGTTCAGGTATCCAGAATCAATAGAGGGAGAGATAGAAGAACAACTCTGTCGACAGCCTGTTTTCCAAATCCCAGTGTCAGAAAATTCACTGTTTCCTCCTTTTCTTTTTCTGATTTAATGAGTACACATAAGAGCACAAAAACAACAATAGCAGTTGTTCAGGCTCTATTTTGGAGACAGTGACCCTGAGGTTTAATCAAACCAATAAGGTGAAGAAAATGTGTCTCATTCATTCATATAGATCTCTCTTTCCATGTAACAGATATTTGATGCTTTCAAATCACGACTGCAGGAGTCAAATAGCAAGGTTAACCTCTATGCCTTGGAGGCCTTGCCGAAGATAATCACATTGCTTAGAGACAACTTGGCCCAAGTGGTTTGCATCCTTGTCCCAGCTGTAGTGGATAATCACCTCAACTCCAAGAACGATGCCATTTACATGGCCGCAACAGGTGCCATTCAAGCTCTCATCAGTAACCTTGGTGGGTTCCTTTGTCTCTTTAAAATAAAACCTGAAAGGTCACTCAGTACTGAGGTCTGAGAAATGTGAATTCCCTTCCTTTTTCTTTCTGTTCATATGAGTGCAGAAATTCAAGATTTCCTTGATTGTCTAAAGTTTTGGGAAATTTGACTTGGGCTTCCCCCCTGCTACATCTATATAGAAAACTTCCACGTATACATAAAAGACAAGACCAGGTGATGACGTGTAAATAGAAGCACAAAAATAATAACAGTTGCCTAGGCCCCATTTTATCAAAATCATGTGACAGTTTTTGTATTCATCATCATTATACAGTAGGAAATAACTAAGTGGTTTTTAAGCCTTTTTAAGATGTCAAAAAGAGAAAAATAGCACCAAACAATTCAATTTAATTCAATTTTATTTATATGGCGCTTTCTACAACCAAAGTTGTCACAAAGCAGCTTTACAGAGTCCAGGTCCGAGCAACTAGTGAGCAAGCCAAAGGCGACAGAGGTGAGGAAAAACTCCCTGAACTGGAGGAAGAAACCTCGGGAGGAACCAAGACTCAAAAGGGGAAACCATCCTCCTCTGGTCAATCTGGAGAGAAAGAGAAGAGAGTCTCTACGGGGATAACTACAAGAGAAAGCCCTCATGAACAAACTTATTGACAGATTGGCCATCTACGGCTAACAGAGTTGGTACACTTAAGAGTCAATAGAGATAGATTTTGTTGGAAGAGTAGCTGAGAGTCTCTAGTCCATAACAACCGGAACAACAATCTCTGGAGCTTTGAACAGCAGTTGCCCTTGGATGGGGAAGAGCATGTGAGGAGTCATAAGCAGCTGATCCAGTCGAGGACATTTTGGCACGGGGGCCCAGCGATTGCAGACCCAGGAAGGTGGTGAGCTGGGGTCCCAGTGGTGATTAGTCTGGCTAGACAAAT
Organism: Brycinus macrolepidotus; assembly: GCA_037974445.1. Classification (NCBI taxonomy): domain Eukaryota; kingdom Metazoa; phylum Chordata; class Actinopteri; order Characiformes; family Alestidae; genus Brycinus; species Brycinus macrolepidotus. Next base: position 9,556 of record JBBPCZ010057806.1, on the reverse strand, counting down.
GTGCAGCGGTTCCCCTTGGAAAAAAACAGAGAACAGAGTTAGTTCTGCTGAAGTTTACAGGGGTATGATTTATAACTATAAGGAGTTGAGACTCTGCCATACCTCACAGCCTAGCTAGAATGGGCAGGGCCGAGGGGTAAGATAGACATGAGAGCGCCCTCAGACACTGCCGAACCCCCACTCCACCGTCAACAAACCTGAGTGAACGTAATAGTGGCGGGGCGACAGCACCAGTGTCCCAGTTTACTAGAATTCTCTGTGCCCACCACCTCCCAGCTCTACACCCTTCATCCTTCACCCTTCATCTGACAGAAAAAATTAATTACAGAAAGCCTGACTAAACAAGTAGGCTTCAGCCTGGACTTAAAAACTGAGACTTTGTCTTAGACCTTAAATATTATTTGGAAGGGCATTCTGAAGCTGGGAGGCTTTATATGAAAACACTCTTCTCCTGCTGAAGGTTTCATAATTCTGGGGACAAGTAGCCAGCACCTGGAGATCTGAGCGAGCGCGCAGGTTCATAGTATAGAGATGGGTTCACGGAGGTATTCAGGTTTGAGGCCGTTCAAGGCTTTATATGCCAATAGTAGAATTTTATAGTCAATCGGAATCCAATGAAGTCTTGATAATATTGGGCTAATGTGGTCGAATTTCTTGAATCTAGTGATCTAGCTGCCACATTCTGGACTAATTGAAGCTTATGTAGGATCTTGTTGGAGCAGCCTGACAGCAGGGGTGTTACAGTAATCGAATCTGGAGGTAGTAAAGGCATGGACTAATTTTTCTGCATCATGGAGGGATAGTGCACTTCTTAACTGAGCAATATTTCATAGATGAAGGAAAGCTGTTTTGGTAAAAGTTTGGTAAAAGTGTGCGTCGAATGAAAGATCATGATCCATAGTGACATCGAGATTTTTTACAGTTGACATTGGAGAAGCTGAGGAACCAGCAAGATCAAGCATTTGACTTGACAGTTTGTTTCTAGCAGCTTTTGGACCTAGAAGAAGGACCTCTGTTTTATCTGCATTGAGCAAGAGAAAGTTATGTGACATCCAATCTTTAACTCAGTCCTCAATCTTATTTAATCTGTGTTTATCATCTGGGTTATCAGAGATATGAAGTTGTGTGTCATATGCGTAGCAGTGGAAGCTAATACCATGTTTCCGTATAATCACACCTAATGGCAGCATGTACAAAGTAAATAAAAGAGGTCCTAAGAAAGAACATTGCGGGACACCGTATTTTACTTTGGTTAGTGCTGATGATTCCCCATTAACACTTACAAACTGATAGCGGTCAGTCAGGTATGATCTAAACCAGGATAAGGCTGTTCCAGTGACTTTGATCAGGTTTCCAAGTCTGTCTAATAGAATAGAGTGTTCAATTGTGTCGAATGCCACACTACGGTCAAGCAAAACCAGCAAAGAGACAAATCCTTTGTCAGCGGACAATAAAAGATCATTTACAATCTTTACTACAGCTGTTTCTGTGCTGTGATGAGGCCAGAACCCAGACTGAGTTTTTTCATATATACGGTTCTTATTTGGCTATGAACATAACTGTTGGGCCACGACTTTCTCTAAAATCTTAGATAGAAATGGTAGATTAGAAATAGGTCAATAATTTTAGAGCTCGCATGGATCAAGATTCGTTTTTTTTAACAGAGGGTTAATAACTGCTAGTTTAAATGTTTTTGGTAGATAACCAATACTAAGTGAGGAGTTTAATACTGATAGGAGAGGTCCGATAATTACTGGTAGGACTTCTTTAAGCAAGCTTGTAGGAATAGAATCAGGTGAACAGGTAGATTTCGAAGAGAGAATAATTGATAAGTTATGCTTGTCGGACTGGATTGAAAGATGTCATTCTCTCAACTACGGCTAAGTTTTGAACAGTATCTGTGTCTGCTGAATCAGGCAACAAATGTGGTATAGTCAAGTTTCTAGTTTAAATTTCTTGTCTGATGATTTCTACTTTATTGTTGAAAAAGTCCATAAAATCGTCACTACTTTAGTTGGCAGGTACCTGTGGTTCTGCGCCTCCCTTCCTAGTTAGTTTAGAAATTGTACTAAAGAGAAACCTGGGATTATTTTTATTAGCTTCAATGAGGGACGCTAAATAGGCTGAGCGTGCTGTGGTAAGTGCTTTATTGTAGTCCCTAAGGCTCTCCTTCCAGGCGGAGTGGAAAAATTCCAGTTTGGTTGATCGTCATGATCGAACATTTTGCTTTTTCTGTTTAACTTCTTTACATCTTAAAGGTGCGACGTAATCTAGTATGGATCGAAGAGAGTTCTCGAAGCATTCAGTTAGGTTATCTGTCTGCTGGACAGATGGAGTGCCAGCTGGGGTTGATATTTCTGGGAGGTTTTCAATAAAACTATGAGCTGTGGCGGATGTTATTGTACGACTAATACGAAAGATGAAGTTCATATGTAATGAGGTAGTGATCTGAGATTACTGTGGACTGAGGAAGAATAGCTGTGTTATTCACATTAACACCAAGAGTCAAGATTAAATTAAGCATGTGGCCACAGCAGTGAGTAGAACCCGTTATGTGTTGGGTATCTAGAATTGAAACAAATGCAGATTTCAGAGGATCCTGTTTTTTTACGAAGTGAATATTAAAATCGCCAACAATTATTATTTTATCGCTGTGTACTGCTAAATTTGCTAGGAAAGAGCTGAATCCTTGTAAGAACTCTGCATACGGCCCTCAGTAATTAGAGAGAAAGAGATCTTATTTGTATCTAGATTAGTTATGTTAAGGAATAGCGTTTCACAGGATGAGAACTTAAGCTCTGTTTTCTGTTTAATACTTAAGGTACTACTACATATGACTCCTGTGCCTCCCCCTTTGCCATTTAGTCTGTGTATGTAGTTGTACCCTGGAGGTGTGGCCTCATTTAGAGCAACAAACTCATCAGGTCTAATCCAGGTCTCTGTAAGACATAAGGCATCAAGATTCTGATCAGTTTTCATTTCACTAACAAAAGCAGTTTTAGGAGCAAACCATCTGATGTTAAGCAGTCCCAACTTTAGCTTTAGGTCAAAGTTGCTGACCTTACTGATTATTTGAAAGAAATTAGTTTATTTATTTGAGCACACTTTTTTGAAATTTCCTACTTTTCTGTTTAGTTCGGGGGACAAACAGTCTTGACTGGGTGGAACCTAGGTGACGACTCAAGGGAGCTAGCAGACGGTTGGTTTAGCAAGTCTGTCTGCCGCCTGGCCTTGGTGCTTGTTAGTCAGCAAACTGATAGATGCTGGATGTCCTAAGAAGTTCAACTCTACAGGGAACTCATGTTCTGAACACAATAAACACCCCCTAGTGTCTATATGGTAAACAACATCTCTTTAAAAGGCCTCAGTATCTTAATGGACTGCTTGTTTTGAACCACATGGAGCATATGAAAAGCTGAAATCTTGAAAAACAAATTTTAACTATTATAATTGTATTTTCACTCATAAGAATTAAACTGGACAGTGTCAGTTTTTTAGTCATTTATACTTTTGACAATTGGACTGTTGTACATTAAAACTGAATACAAATAAAATAAATTGTGAATGTCAAAAGTGTAGTAAAATTTTTAATAAATTAATAAATTGTTCCTAAAATGAACCATGAATTTCTGCCTTCTGCTAGTTAAATGTCTTCACACTAGAACAGTAGTAGTACCACAATCTCTGGATAGCTCGGTTCTCCTTTTAAACTTATTTTAAATAATGACTGACTGCATTAACCCAAAAATGCACACTGCAATTTTGTAATTTTCACCTGTAACTGCATTTTTAATCTAGAGCAATTTAGTGGGTAGTGGTGACACTGTTTGACATTAGTAATACTGCTGAACAAACAGTTGACCTTTCAGTAGTCTTAATGTATCTTGTGAGTTAGAATAGATGGATTCTTCTGTTCTGCCTAATATGTAAGAGCTTTGTGCTTTCTTTTGTTTTTGTTGTAGAATATAGTTAATATATGTAACAATTTATGGGCATAGTTTGAGTGTTTTTGTTTATAATGCAAAACAAGTTAACATATGGATACTGCTTAACTTTCACCACATTGTTTTTCATTTTCAGACAGCACAATACTTCTTCAACTTTTTTGCACAAAGGCTCAGTTTCTCAGTGGGAAGGCTAAGGTGGATCTTGTTGATAAAGTTGCAGGTATGTACATGTGAAGAGAGCTCCAGATGTAGACTCGGGGGCAGTTATTTGAGGGAACACTATGGTCAGTGTTCTAATTTGCTATACAAGAAATGGCATAATTCATAGTAATAAGTCATTCAGATCAGTGCCACTCATTCTTGAATTATTCAATCCCAATTAATTTTATGAAAAAAGTAATCTAATCTGAATGGACCATCAATGTCAGTAATCATAATTAAAGACTACTAAACATTAATAAGTTATAATTTTGTGTAGAGTTGTAATGTAATGAAAAATTCTGCTGTCATAAAAAAATGGTTTAGTGTAAACAGGTTGGTTGCCTAAGTTACCTAGCAATCAGTTGATGCGATATTTGCATTATGGTAAGATAGATGTGGTGTAGTAAACTAGCTTTGTCACTGTATAGAAGGAAAATGCATTATGATCTCTTATTTGCATTGGCATATACCATCAGTGCTCTTGTAACATAATGAACAAAGAAAATAGGCATGCAATAGTTGAAGCATTTCAAACTGTTCTTTAACCCATATTCTTACTCCTCTACCTCACAGCCTCCCTCATCTTGAGCTCATAGTATGCTTAGTGCTGTCTGTTTGTTTTCTCCATTTCTTTAGAGCTGGTTAGGGAGCTGTACCCACGTAAGCCACAACTAGTAGAGCAGAAAGTGTTACCTCTACTCTGGCACCTACTGAGCACTTCCAGCAACAGTGGAAATGTCTGTGGGAGGGGCGGTAGTGTAAGAAGGGCTACCGCCAACCTATGCCAAGCCCTTCACATGCACATGGGCCCAGCGCTGATGGATTGGGCTGCCTCCCAACATTCCAACATCCACCAGAGCCTAAATGACTTTCTGAAAAACCCCCTAACCCCCTAAGGATATTCCTCCCATATTTCCAGTTGACAACTCAAAGAGAATGACACTCAAATTAGAAAAACATAAATACTGCTTAAAGAAAGATATTCTTGCATTTGTAACAGTGCCTATACTTTATAAAAAGAAATTAAGAAAAAGAAACAGATTCAGGAGAGCTTCTCCTGAGCTTTGTCACTCAGATTTCCAGACCTAAACTAAATCCAGTTTAAAAAGGCTTTTTTGCATTTTTTCCCTATATTCTTGCATTTCTCATTGTGTATGCACTTAAAAATGATGTAATATATCTTATTTATCTATTTTAAACATTTTTAAATAAGCAGATATTAGCTGAAAGGTAAATCCTAAAATGTCCTGCAGTGAAAGAACATTGATTTTAATTTAGGAAACCAGGATAAAAAAAATCCCTGAAGCACTGCTGTTTTTGCACTATGAAGCAATAAATCTATCATGATATCTTCTCATGGTAAATATCACTATGTATTGTTGTGTAATTGTTATAGTTATTTTTCTGTTGGTGGATTTTTCAAAATGCTGTCATATACTGAGGCAGCATTCAGAATGTAATATTTGAAATGCACAGTGAAAAAGAATTTATAGCCTACTCTGTTTGTGATGCAACTTTTATATTAGGTGTTCTAATGGCTGTTCTAAACTTTTGTGCAAAAAAGATTATTTACAAAAACGATCCTATTCAACTAAAAAGTGTAGTGACACAGTATTGGCTTAATGTATGCTCTAGAATGTTGCAGTATATAATGCATTTTGTGCATAGGACTCTTCTGTAGTAATTTAATTAATTGAGACCTTTGTTATAAGAGGAATTATTGTGCATGAACACATTTATTGGTGGAATGGAAAGAATACATTTGTACTTTAGTCAGAGATTTTGATCCACACAGATGCCTAAATGAACTGTTTTGACTAACTGTAACAAATGATGAAGCAAGTAAATTTTTAGGCGAGACATGAATTTATTCCCAGATCTGTAATGTTTTTCACTATAGTGCCAGTCTCAAGTATCCTTTTGCATACCTGATGTTACATTATATGGAACATTTCTGAGCATGATGTAAGACATGGACTGATCTGTGTAATAAAATGTTTTATTTCTGTACTCATAACACTCATGACTTTTTTTCTTCTTTCTACACATGTGAAGGGCAAAATATTAAAAAAGCAGAATACTCCAGTGTAACAAAAATAAATTCAATTCATTTTTGTTTATATAGCACTTTTTACAGTTGATGTTGTTACAAAGCAGATATACAGAATCCAGGTCCGAGCCCTTAGTGAGTAAGCCAATGGTGACGGAGGCGAGGAAGAACTCTCTAAAGCTGGAGGAAGAAACCTCGAGAGGAACCAAGAGAGAAAGAAATGGGACCCATCCTCCTCTGGTCGACCCAGAGAGAGAGAAATAGACAAATAGAAATAGTACAAACTTAATCACTGTTGAACAGATTGCCCATCTATGGCTAACAGAGTGGGAACAGTTAAGAGTCAGTAGAGGTAGTTTTTGTTGGAGTCTGACTGAGGAGTAGTCTGAGAGTCTTCAGTCCACAGCAACAGAAACAATGATCTCCGCCGGAGCTTTTGAACAGCAGTTGCCCTTTAATGGGGGAAGAGCATGTGGGGAGTCATAAGCAGCCGAACTAGTCGAGGACACTTGGGCAAGGGACCCCAGCAATTGTAGATCTGGGATGAGGTGGTGACCTGATTGTGATCAGTCTGGGTCGACGGATGTACAGCGGTTCCCCTTAGAGAAAACAGAGTTCTGCTTAAGTTTACAGGGTATTTAGAACTGTAAAGAGTGCAAGTTGAGACTGGCATACCTACCGCAGCCTAGCTAGAAAGGGGTATGATGAGACATAAGAGCACCCAGAGACACTGGCGCACAACCTCTCCACCGTCAATAAATGAGTGAACGTGAGGAGTGGTGGGACGGCAGCACCAGCATCCCAGTTTTCTAGAATTCTTTGTGCCCACCACCTCCCATCTCATCTAATGGGGAAAATTAATTACGGAAGGCTGCCAACTGCCGCCAAATTCGCGAGCATTTAAAGTAAAGTGGTCACTTATAGTCACGCGTGAACACACCACAGCACACAATGTAAATAATGTGAAATTCTTTCTCTGCATTTAACCCATTCACCAAGTGAAGCAGGGGGCTGACACCAATGAGGGGTGCCCGGGGAGCAGTGTGTGGGGACGGTACCTTGCTCAAGGGTACCTCAGTGATGACACTAGCCGTGTTGCGAATCGAACCCACAACCTTCTGAATGCAGAGGCAATGCCCTAACCACTAGGCCACCAGCTGCCCCAACTTACCAGCCAGTCCTGCCAACCCTCTACCCAGAGCTGAGGGAGCTCTTGAAGTCCATGCTATCAAGGAGAGTTTGAGTCCCTGGGCCACCCCTGTAGTACTAGTAAGAAAGAAGGACATTTTGGGGAGGTTCTGCATGGACTACCAGAAGCTGAATACGGTCACCCATAAGGACGCCTATTCTCTCCCGCGGATTGAGGAACCTCTGACGGGGTTGAAGGGGGTGGCCTGGTATTCCGCGTCTGATGACGGTGAGGGACGTGCAGTCCTTCCTGTGGTTCATGGGTTACTACCATCGGTTCGTACCGGGATTTGCGAAGAATGCGGTGGCCCTCCATGGTCCATCGGATGGTAGCGACGTCAAGGCAGAAGGTGGCCTGGACAGCGGAATGCAAGGATGTGTTCCAACACTTGAAGAAGGCCCTGTTGGAGGCCCCAGTACTGGTTTATGCTGAGTACACCCTGCCGTTCCACCTCTGTACCAATGCCGGTTTGCAGGGATTAGGGACCAGCTTAGTAGGCCAAGAGAGAGTGATTACATACGCCAGTCGCAGCTTGCACGATGCTGTAAGAAATGACCAGAACTACGGCACATTCAAGTTGGAGCTGTTAGCCTTGAAGTGGGCTGTAGTGGAGAAGTTTAAGGACTATCTCTGGAGGTGTTTGAGGTGTACACTGACCATCGGCCCATTCTGCACTTGAAGACCGCAAAGCTTGGGTCGACTTACAACTTTGACCTGCGTCACAAGCCAGGTTGGGAGCATCAGAATGCAGATGCCTTGTCCTGACAGGCGAGGAACACTGGTCGGTGGTGGTCCCTGGGGATGAGCGACGGCAGGTATGGGAGTTACCATACAACATTGTGGTCTGCGTATGGTGATGGTGCTGAAAGAGCGATTCCACTGGCCTGGTCTCTGGAGGGATAAAGAACGCTGCCAGAAGGACTGTGGCAGCTGCATGGTTGGGAGCCGGGAGCAAGGTAGGCCCCCACCACTTAGGGGGGATGACACTAGTTCCCCTTAGGAGATTTTAGCGGCCGACTTTCTGTCCCTAGGCCCCCCAGGGGACCCATATCCGTACATCCTAGTGGCTATCGACTTGTTCTCGAGGTTTGCCTTTGCAGTTCCCACCAGGGACCAGATGGCAACGACGGCTGCAAGAGTGAAGTGAAGTGACCATTTGTCATAAGTCACTCTGGATAAGGGTGTCTGCCAAATGCCACTTTACCTTTATAGCACACAGTGTGAACAACACTAAATTCGTTCTCTGCATTTAACCCATTCACCCAAGTGAAGCAGCAGGCAGCCAGGAACAGCTGCCCGGATTCCAGCTGCTGCAGGCGGACAGGATGAGGGAGAGCGGTGAGAGGAAAGGAGGGGGACTGGGAGTGTTTGTGAATGACAGATGGTGTAACCCTGGGCACATCACTGTGAAAGAACAACTTTGCAGCAAAGACATTGAGCTGTTAGCATGCGACCATACTACCTCCCCAGGGAATTCTCACATGTTTTCGCGATAACGGCGTATGTCCCCCCCTCGGCCAACATGGAGGCAGCCTGTGACTCTCTCCACTCTGAGGTCAGCAGACTGCAAACACAATTTTCACAAGCCCTGTTTCTAATATCGGGTGATTTTTACCGTGCATCCCTGGACTCCACACTGCCCACCTTCACCCAGTATGTGACATGCTCCACCAGAGACAATAAAACACTAGACTTACTGTATGCCAACACAAAAGAGGCATACAGTTCATCACCTCTCCCTCCCCTGGGAAAATCAGATCACAACCTGGTGCACCTTGTCCCTGTAAATGAGCCCTTAATGTGCAGGGAGCCGGCAGTCATCCACACAGTGCAGAGATGGTCAGAGGAGAGTGAGGATGCTCTAAAGGACTGTTTTGAGTCTACTGTGTGGAATGTGCTTTGTGACGACCATGGGGAGGACATCGACAGCCTTGTGACCTGCGTTACAGACTAAATTAATTTCTGTGTGGATTACACCGTACCCACCAGGACTGTGTGGTGCTTCCCAAACAACAAACCCTGGATCACTCCAGAATCAAGGCCGTCCTCAAGCAGAAGAGGAGGGCCTTCAAATCAGGAGACAAGGAAGAGCTGAAAAGGGTGCAGAGAGAGCTGAAAAGACTGATCAGGAATGAGAAAGACAGCTACAGGCAGAGGATGGAAAACCAG
>JBBPCZ010057706.1:0-12548 GCA_037974445.1 Brycinus macrolepidotus | reverse complement strand
TTATTTATATAGTGTACTTTTTATACTGTACTGTTGTATTATAGTTTTTATTCTATTGTTTTTGCTGCTCTTACCTTTGTTCTGTCCACTTTCTGACTGAGCAATGCAAATTTCCCACTTGTGGGACTTATAAAGGTTTATCTTATCTTATCTTATCTTTTGGGGTGGGCTGTTTTGACTTTTTGTGGTTAGCTGGTGAATGAAGGAAGAACTAACATTACTGACGTATATCTGACATTACTATTAGGAAGCTGAATACTTTATTGAAACCACATAACAGTAGAAACTGTATTGAATTCATCATTATAATGGAGTGAGTGGATTTATCAATTCGTCATTCTGTCTGAATGAGTGAAAAAAAAACCTTGTCTCTGGTGCACATTTTGAGTTAAAAAAAAAAACGTTTTCTTCTAAATTCTATTTGAAAACTGGAGTAAGAGTGTTAGCTTGTCTTTATTTATTAACCTACTGGTCAGTGGCTAGGCCTGCAGGATTGGGTGATACCGCAGGGATTCCCAGTGGCTGTCTGGTGTATTTTCGCAAAGCATGCTAGTGAGAGAACACTAATGTATGGAAAATGCTAAAAAAAAAAAAAAAAAAAGTATTCGGTCAAACTGACAAAACCGATGGATTGAATACTACGGATTACAGAAATGACAAATAGCAGTTTCAGCTTACGTTTTAGGCCGGAATGCTTCTCTACTAACACTGTTTGGCTCAGATTCTTTTTCCTTGGCATCATTCATTCTTCTGCTCACCCACCCCACACTGTTTCTTTTTATACTTTTTAATCATGAGAAAGATGAAGCAAAAGCCCGGGCAGAGAGATGAACAAAAGCGTTGTTGCAGCTCAGAAGTAAACAGCGGATTCCCAGCAATAAGGCTGCCTCTTAGAATCTAGACTCATCATGTGAAAAGAGCAGGGTTATCATCCAGTGTAGACTGAGTCAGGATGACTAGTGTAGGACTGCATATTATTGCACAAAGCTCTGCTACTGTAATCTTATTGCTGCATTTTGTGATTGTGACACACTTTGCAATCTTTTATGAATGCATCAGTAATCAAGCAATGCTTAAAGACGCTGATGTTCTTCATTCTCAGAGGTTTAAACATTCTGTTATTCTAGAAATATCTTCAGCTCTCTTCATCATTCCGTACGCATTACAAAAATTCTGACATTTGTTACAGCTTCCTACTAAAGAGTTGAAATCCGAGAGGCTTCATGCATTTGACAGTGATTCCAAACTTTTAAGTGGTTGTGTACTTCCGCTGCTGCCATAGTTCTTGCATTTTGTGATTGTGATGCACTTTGGTATATATTATAAATGCATCAGTAATCAAGCAATGGGTAAAGACTGGCCTGCATTCTTTTGGATCTACTTTAGTGGATCTTTAGTAGAAAAGTAGAAAAGAATCGACTTTTCTTTGATGATGTGCATGCTTTGATGTACAGAAATACACATTTGAAACTGTCTCTCATCAAGATGCTCACAATATATGGTACACATTTGCATACATTGCACCTGCAATGTCAGTAGAGGAAAGCAGGCCCATCGCAATCGTGACATTTTAAAATCCTCTTTGTCATTTTAAGTGTTTGTTCTAGTAAAGTGCAGGCCTAACGGGGTATAACTGTCTGATTGGCTGGCTTGCTTCCTAGCTATCTTTCTAATTTCCGCTAACCTTCAGTATCTGGCCTGCTCAATGTAATTGTTATTGTTTGATGAGGTATGTTTAAAAAATTCCACGTGTTAGTTTTAAAGGCCAATTTCACGATAAAGATTGACAATCAACATATTGCACAGCCCTGCGCTCTTAAAAATCAAAGTTTCTCAGTGGTTCTAGGCTTGAACAAATGGTTCTAGGAATTTGGTACAGAACTTTGTTAACTGGTGCAGAATCTTTAAGCAGTTTCCTCCGGGAGGAGACAAAGTTTTCTGATTCTGATTCTGGTTTACGTTATGTTGGGGGCTTTCAAGTGGCTCTTTGAAGAACCATCCACTGAAGGGTTCTCAAGAGTTAGTCTAGTGTATTGTTCAGCAGCAGCCAAACCAGTCCAGGACACAGTGGCAAGGGACCACAGCGATGGCAGATCCGGGATGGGGTGGTGACCCGGAGCCCCGATGGTCTTCAGCCAGGCTAGATGGATGGGCAGCGGCTCTCCTCAGAGAAGAAAATCCAAAGAAAGGAATAAAAGAAAAAATCTATTGTCTATCATCGAAGGATAGATCTAAATAGATAGTCACACCACAAGTCTTTTATATCCTTTACATAATCCTAAATCTTATTTAATCTATGGTTATCATTTGGGACTCCGTATTTTACTTTGGTGGTTCCCTGTTCACACTTACAAACTGCTAGTGGTCGGTCAGGCATGATCTAAACCTATGACCCCGACCAGCTTTTCTGGTCTGTCTAATAGAATTGAGTGGTCTGAGGCGTCGAATGCAAAACCAGCAAAGATGCAAAGCCTTTGTCAGTGGACAGTAAACGATCATGTACTGTCTTTACTGGGCTGCTTCACTAACGACAAATAGCTGGACTTCTCAAGCAACAGGAAGATTTGTTATACTAACAGCTTTACATGACTGACACATTGGAAAAAGCTCTCCAAATATGACCCATTCATGAAACGCGTGTGAACAACTGGTTTACGTGCTGAAACAGGCTGTTCCTAAATGGAAATGTCATCATTTCTGCCTCAGCTAATAATGCAAGAAACGTTGTTAATGCCGAGGATACAGCTTTACTATCACCCCCCCCTTTAGCGGCAGTTTTGTAAAAGAGTCATTTTTTTTTTCATGTACAGTCATCTGTTTCATTTTCTTAATGAACACACTTCTGGTTTGTGCACATTTTTTTCAAGCTGAGCTGTGATCCGTGACACAAACCAAACTAAATTCCGAACTTAACCAAGAAACGAGTGGACCAGTTCACACCTGCTATTTGATCAACGAGCTATCCTGACATTTTAAAGGTGTTGTAGATATTAATTTCATCAGTTAGTTCTAACTAATTTAGTTCTAACTAAGTCAGTTCTTGATGCTATGAATCTTTACTGTGGAGTCACTTGCATTCATCTTTGAAAATGTGCTTCTTTTCACAGCTTCTTACAAATAATTTGAAACCTAAAGGATATTAGTATCATATTAGAATCACTTTATACATGCATCTGTAGCCCAGGAAATGTTTTTAAAGTATTTTACCAAAGATTCCAAACTCGAGCACTGTTGTTTCGAACAGAAAATCCGCTCTGGGTCTCAGTCTCCGTAGAACAAAGGAAGAATCCCACTTATACTGTGTGTTGATTCATTCATGCTTGAAATTGTCAAAGTGCAAATATAGACCGTCTTATAGCAGCTTCTCTTGAGCTCTACACCACCGCTCTTGAGCTCTTGGAGCTCCGCAACTTTAGTCTGTGCCCTACTTCAGCAAAGCCCAGAGGAAGGAAACAGACATTATAAAAGTGAAATAAATAAGAAATAAATACGTGAATAATATCAGCTTATTAGTCAGATATGCTAGGGTCGTTTTTTTCTTAAGACCCTTTTTTTTTTATATCGCTACAATAAAGAACGGCTCCCAGTTCAACTAGACAGAAATATGTCACTCCCAGAACATCACACTCTGAGTTGCTGGCACTGAGTTAGAGCTGTTTTTTTTTTTTTTTTTTTTTTTTCAGATGTCACTCCAAAATCTTTACAGACTTGAGACTGAACCTAGATGGCCCTCAAGAAAGCGCGGGGAAGTTTCTGAGCAAATATAGGATGCAGAACTTCCACCACTACACCACTGAAAGCGCTGAGAGCATTTTATTGTGTCGTATGTGGGACAAATAGCGGGTAGGAAAACTCCCTTAGCCAAGAAAGAACAGCACCACAGAGAACAGTGAACATGGCTATAAAATCATCACAGAATACCTCTACAGAGACCACTACCCCTAACAGACCCCACATTAGCCTAAATGATGATGGCCACAGTTAGACAGAACAAGGGTATTCCCATGCAGATTCCTGTATTGCTACAGAGCAAATAAATTTCAGGTTCTTCCCTGCAAGCGGTATTCATTATTAAGAGTCTTCCAATACAGATACGCCAAGCTGTCACTGAACCTACCTAGCTGTCTAGGATGCTTTCTATGCTGTAGACAGCACTGCAGGTAGTTCAGTATGTGCCTTCAATATGTAAAAAGGTAAATGCATGGACAGATAGAGAGAAATCTTATACATCCTTAACACGGCAGAAAATATAGAAATAGCATTAAAAAAAATAAATAGATTTAAAGGAATGGTTTGTTGAAAATGTACACAATGCTTCTTGTCTCAGATGTAGTCAATGGTCCAAAATTTGCTTCTTTGGTTTAGAACTCGGACTACGAGGCTAATGTGGCTATCAAGCACCAAAAGTCAAAAGTCTCCAAAATCTTTTCTGCCAAATTTCTCTCAACCGGTTAAAATCACATCCAGATCTTCATTAAGGTGGCGCAGACTTGTGGACATGGCTTAGGACACTGTATGACTTACTGTTAGCTATAAAACTGAGAAAAAAACTTAACTGTGTAGCTGAACACTGTGGACAGCTATTTTAGACAACAGTGTCCGTTTTCACAAATCTCCTTAGGAGTAGGATTGCTGATCTAGAAACAGTTTTTGTCTCAGTAAGCATCATAAAACCGAAGGCACCCGATCCAAGATCGGTTTTATGACTCCTTCGTAAATATCTCTGGTGCTGTGTATGCCTGTAGTGGTGAAATTTTCTTCATTTTTATAGGCCGCAGTAAGTCATACTATGTCCTAAACCACGTATACAAGTCTATCCCACATTAATGAGGATCTGGATGTGGTTTGAAAAAGTTTGAGAGAAGTTTTGAGGATATACTTAAGGAGAAGGTTTGGGTGACTACTGACTTCTAGTGTTAATTACATCATTATCATTACAGCTCTGCTCCCCACAAAGCAAGTTCATTTCAGGCTAACTGAGCACCAACCCAAGATTTAAATGATAATAATTCAATGGGAGTTTCGAAACAGGTGAATATTATACACATAAAGTACAATAAAGGCTCCTCGATAGCTCTTGGGACGTATGGCTTCAAGCAAAAAGCCACAAGTTGGTATGGAATCTTTACATTCTGTTGAGGTTAAAGATTATTTTATACTGCATATTTCATTTGCAAAGATGGGTTTTCTATGGCATTGCTTCTAAAAAGCAAATTTTCTTTTCAGATTTGATGCCAGTATTGATATCTTGATCAGCCAGTGTTGATATTTCTTCTTCAGAAACCACAAAGCTTTAAAGTTGGCTGATTTTAACCGAAGGTCTCACTTCAGACGAGCATCTAAAAGTAGGCCATCATGCTCCAACTACACAAACCCTCTACTACCCCATAGTAACACACAGACGTGACAACATACAGTGTAGAGATTAGATTTGGTACAGGATTGGATTAGATTAACTCTTTTTTCCCCCTCCAGTATCCAACACATCATTTTCTGCTGATACCTTGTGCTGGATCTGTGTCATCTGAAATGATGATACTCTCGGTGTGCAGTCTACTGAGTGTGAACTGGAAGACTTAAGGAACAAGAGATTCCCCTGAACCCGCTCTTATAGTCTGGAACTACAGAAAAGAAGAAATAAAGTAATGGCGCAATGATATAACTGGGCCTTTATGAGTATTTACTGGGTGACCTGGGAGACGACACTTCAGAGTTTATGTCCATTTTCTCGCTCGTCAGTGCTTGAACCTTGCATACTTCTCACAAGCGGGCCATAATTGCTTTATTAACTCTCGCAGCAAGGGTGTGACATGCCGCTGCGGCCTAGCGCGTCCACAGCCAGGTTTCTGCGCGTCATTCAACAGAACCCTGCGACTTTTCCAGACAAGAGCAAAGCCTAATGACAACCGCAAAAGGGAACGGCAAAAGAAGCTCTCTCATCTTCAGTGAAAACGTCTTTACTGTAGCAAACGACAGGAGACCACTTCACTTTGCTCACACATACACACGCACACAAGCAGGAGGAACTACTCTAAATGTCTGCAGTCCAACATCATGGAGCGGTCTCTTCATAAAGGATGGCTAGTGGTCTTTGTCCTTCATCTATGCCAGGCACAAGGTAGAGTATCTGCACTATGAATGACAGCATATTGTTCCTGAATTGAAACTATTCTGAAGTGTTCTGTGCTGTATAAAGTAGGATGTTCAGGAGAGTAGCTGTTGTGCTAGCAACCAAAGCTTTTACAGATACAATCTTTACAATGCAATCTTTCTGTGAAGGTCCAAAGCTAGCCCTCATCCTGCTTTTTTCTATTAATGATCTGGGCAGTGCATACAAATATCTAAAAGGCCCCAGAATAGACAGCTTAATGGAAAATGCTAATAGTATTAACTATAATGCCTTGGCAACCATAAAGACCATCATAGTAGCTGGGTTTTTATAGATGATAAAAACCAAAACTTTTATTATTGTTTAGATTTTTTTGGCAATATTACATTCGATTTGCTTATATACGATTTACTAGCCTTTTTGTACACTTAAAAAGGGGGGTCCCCAATAGAATGTAGTGTGAATGCAAAGTACCTTCTCCTAATGTAAATGTTCTATACCAGTGTAAATGTTCTATCTAGAACCTTTACATTATGTGGAGGTTCTTCAAATTTCTAAGAGGTACAAAAACGAAGAACCATCTATTGAAAGTTTTCTTAGGGAACCAAAAGTGGTTCTTTAATAGAATCATGTGAAGAAACTCCTGTAGGTACCATACTGATATCTTAAAATTTTCCTTGTTTGTTCAGATGATATTCTACCCTCCCCCAACCCTGAACCTGCCCCACCAAGCCTGCTAGATGTCATTGATGCAGTTAAAGAAGCCTTTAAGCAAGTGGTGAAGATCTCCAAGGATGACGCTGTACGAGAATCCTTTGAACAGGTTGTGGAGGAACTTGTGCCACAACACGGCATACCAGAGCAGCCTCCAGCAACAGCAGAAGCCATAGAAGATGCAACAGAGGATGCTTTAGATCCAGAAGTGTATGAACATCCAGAAGAAGGTGCAGAAGACCTCACTGCATTGCAAGAGCAAAATGAAGCAACGTTAGACTCACCTGAACAAATGTCAAAGAAAGCAAATGAAGAAGCAGTTGAAGACGAAGTGTTGTTGGTTCAGGAGCCAGCTGAAAACCCAATAGAATCGTACGACCAACCAAATAAAGTAACTGAGGAACTGGTTCAGAAGCAAGATGAACCAGTTTCAGAATCATCACAAAAAGCAAAAGAGTTAGTCAAGAATGCAAAAACAGAACCAGTAGAGTCAAATCAAGAACCTCCAAAAATCGCTGAGGAGTCAGTTCAAGAACCAGAGGAACTGGATGTGGAAATATCTCAGCAGGTTTCCAAAACTGTAAGAGAGAAATCTGAGGACAAAAGTCTTGTTGACCAATCGGACATTGAGCCAGATGAATCCCCGAACACTGAACCAGATGAATCCCCAATACAGGTGGAGTTACCCACTGATCCGGTAAGAGAAAAAATAGGGAAGGTGGTAGAAGAGCAAGCAGATAGAGATGGATGGAACCTGGAGCAGAAGATTGAGTTTCTTCAAGAGCAGGATACACTAGAGTCTGGTGGAGCTGGGGAAACTGACATAAGAGATGGGAAAAAAGAGGTGAAGGAGATAATAGGTAGGACAGATGAAGAAGCAGAAGTCGGCAAAAGTAACCTGCCCAAGCTGACTGAACAAATGGCAGAATCACAACCTGGTCAACACCAAGAGCAGGTGACCACTGAAGGTGCCACACCATTACAGGACGATCAGGAAGAAGATGAAGAGTGGGGAGCTGTAGGAGATTTGGTTGAAGCTGGGGCTGAGAAAGAAAATGTGTACGGAGAAGCAGGGGAAGCAGAAGGGGAAGCAGAGGTAAAGGACCCCATGGAGAAAACCAAAGTCGATGGTGCAACCGAAGTCGAAGCGACGATGGTACAGAATGCCTCTCATAAACCAGGTAAATGAGTCACGGTACACTAACGGCACGTCCAAAGTGTTCTCATTTTCTTACAACTCTGACATTTGTTAAGCCTCACCTTTTCCAGAATGTTCCCATTTGAAAAGCCTTAAAATTTACAACAGTCATCATAATCTCTGAGTAATGTTCTGTGGAAAAGGTCAACTCTACCCTTAAATTCCAGGTGACAGGTAATTGCTACAATCCATCGTTCTACAAAGCCTTCTTATAGAAGCAGCTGAATAATATTTGCTTGCATGTAAATATACATAACATGCCTCAGAAACCGTAATAATATTTTCTAATACCCCTCCCCCATTGCTGTAGTACATACATTGATTGCAAGTAGCTATTAACCAGAGGAAATATGTGGAAGGCCTAATATTTGGCAATGCTACAAAGGAGTGTGGTTTTAGTGTAGTCAGCCATGCTTGAAACACTGACATTACTGTGCTGATCAGAACCAATCATCTCCAATAGCTTTCAGTTACACAGCAAACCTGTAATAAACCTACATGCCTTCAAATAAATCACAGTTTTCAGGATGGAGACTGGTAATGTAAAGGCACTGTAATGGAAAAGCAGGATATTTTAAAGTTGTATTGATATTTTTCAACCATTAAGACAATTTCTCCTCAACTGTGTGCCCTTTGCACTTATGTATAATATCTAACATGAGTCTTATGTGTAATATCCAGCAAACCCCCCTAAGGGTATCCCTTCAGTTACAATATCCAACTTCCATCATTCCTTCAGTAATTCTTCCAAAATTGTGACACAGCAGTGCAAAAAAAGTGCCCAAAGTGAAAATCTTCACTGTGGATATTTATTAAAGGGGAACTACACTTGTTTTTTTTTCCATTTCTGAATAATACAGCCATTAAGATATGACCAAAATTTGCGCATTGCAGTGAAAACTCAGATGTCTACAACACAGTTTTACTTACTGTCCAAAATAACTCACATTTTGTAAGTGTAAATATGGAATCTTCAGGATGGTCAAATAATAGAAAATCTGAAAAAAGCATTCTTTGGGGATTATATTACCTTACAACACCCTGCATGTACCTCTCCACCATTCATGGATTTTTAAAATATGTTTTAGATCAAAAGCTTCTCAAATCTGTAGTAAAACAATCTCTCAGACATCAGGCAGTGTATTCATAACCATTCGATAAAAATAACTTTCTCTGAGGTGGCTTTCGGAGGCACTGAACTCTTCAGACGTCTTCTTTTCACCACCGCTGTGAACAATTCTAAGTTTCTTTAGAATGGAGTATTTCACATCAAACCACAATAACCTTGTTTACATCTTAACCATTTAATTATGCAGAAACTTTGGGAAATAATGGAACTGCTCTTCAGGGATTACTAGATCTATAACATCTACTAATTACGTTCAGATCCTTGCATTACAACAACAGTCTATGGACGACAAAATGCCTGCAAAATAAATCTGAATATTTTACTATGGGTCATACAAACCAAACATTTGGCCTGGGTCCAGAACCCAGAGAAGCCAGTTGCAGTCTAATTTATCAGATGAACTGCTGGCTTATATGGTTCACTTCTCCTCCTGATGTTCCTCTGACCTACATAGAGAAACACAGTGCCTCCACAGAGACTAAAACCCTCCTGAACTGCGAATACCAAACCACACAGCAGGGATTTCCACATAAATCTACCTTCAAGCACAGGGAGCCCAGTGGAATATAACCTTGGAATACAGTGTCTAAAAAGACACCCCTGAAAATGTAATTAATTACCAGTCAGTCTCCACTGGAAATAGTATGATCACAAAATGAATTTTAGAGGCAAAGAAGTGATCATTTCATCTGCTTCATATTAGCTGTCTATTCATTAATGATACCTGTAGCTAATCACACTACCTTTTATCTGACAAAGCTGCGGAGGAATTGCCAACTTCGTGTAAAGGAACACTATTGAGAATTAGTGTCAAGAATATGTCACAACTTTGTTTAAAAATTCAAAGTTGCTGTTCTGAGATCATTCTTTATTTATGGCTTGTTTAGCAGCAGTAAGAAGATCACAAATTATATTACTGAGAAATTCCACCGATTTTTCAAAATTCCAGCATAATTTAACCACTGAGATGTGTACAGTTTAGTGCTTTCACTATTGATTACATTACTAATCAAGTAATTTAGTAATTATTTTGCCATTAATCAATATGCAAATAGGGGACATATGTGAACGTGGGAGATCCCGCTGGTGTGGGTTTCCTCTCTTTGAAAGTTACTTGAGTGCTCCCCTTGTGGAGAATGTTTCGACTGCTAATCGTGTCTTTATAATGACCTGTGGATTTCATGTTCATCATTCAAATTGCAAAGCAATGAATAAGTCATTTCACTGAAAATGTACATTTAAGTTGTTTATTAAGTTGAACAGTCAATTTCATTGTTAAGTCACTCAGCATCGTTTAATGAGAAGTTCAGAGAAACTTACAGACTCTTTACAATGGTGGTGATAGGAACCAGGACTCACAAAACAAACGTAAGCAACTTATTTACCATTATGATTGATGATGGTAAAACAGTGGCAAACCTGAAAAATACCTCTCCCCTGTGAACAGATTTTATACACATAATTTAGGGCACAAGGTGATCTTAAAACTATCGTAAACAATGCCTCAGACCTCATGTGGCACATATGTAGAGTACATTTCTTATTGCTTATATAGACTCCTGGTTCCTATCAACACCCCTGAGAACAATTCTGACTCTGACTCTAGAACAGAGCATTTCACATCAAACTGATTAATTTTGATTACATCTCAACCACTGGATTATGCAAAAATCATTGGAATTTCCCTTTCTTATGTACAAATATGTGTGATTTATCTTTGTGTAATGGGGATACCCTTTGCATTTCTATAAGCACATGATACATGTGAGCCCGTAAGGTTGTCTAGAGGTGTTGCACGCACATATATAGGATGGTTTAAAATTCCATATCAGCCCTTCAGGCTTAGTCTCACCTCTCTGCTGCAATTTTCACCTCTGCTCTAAATATCTCCCCCACATCACAGCAGAGGTTGTTATGGACACAGGGAGGGCAGGTGCTGTCAAAGATGTTGAGGAAGGAAAGGAACTGCAGGAATCTATCATTACAGAGTCCAACAATATGGATGGTGAGAACATTTATTTGTCCTAATCATTGCTGTTTTAGTTGGTTTAATTGTGGCTTTATGATTCCTAATCGTTTTTCTGAAATACCTCTAGTCTCTAGCAAAAGACTAGTAGCAAAATAGGTTGTATGACTCATAACAATAGTAGAACCCAATATTCTTTAAAGGGTAATATATATAGCAGGTTTTTCATCACTGAGAAGAACCATTTAGCGGGCAAAGAACCATTGCATTCAGATTGTTCTCAGTTCTATATACAAGCATTGATTTTATAAAAGAACTCTTGAAGAACCATTTTAAGGGGATACCCTGCATATCTTTTCGTTTTCACTGCTTCATCACCTAATTCATCTCATCAGCTAATTAGCAAGTCCTTCCTGAGCTCAAATGTGTGACACAGCAGGGAAAATACCCAAATTAATCAGGGTTCTCCAGGACTGGTGTTGGGAAGCACAAGTGAAATCTTCAGACACTATTAGCTACCTTTTTGGGAGGTATGGAAAATACAAATAAAAAATGCAGTGATTCGTAAATTTACTTTGACTTTTATTTAATTGCAGATTAAAGATATTTCATGTTTTGTATGGTCAACATAGTTTCATTTGTTAATATACATCCATGACTGCATTTCAGACCTGCAACACATTCTAATAAAATTGGGATGGGGGTAATTAAGGGCTGTTAATGAGGTTAAAATAAATAAATGAATAAATAATGATGTGATTTTAAAACAGGTGAAGTCAACATGTGATTGTAATCATGATTTGGTACTGAGTCTTTGAGGAGCAAAGATGGGCAGAGGATCTCCAGTTTGTCAACAAATTCATGAGAAAAATATTGAAATGTTCAAAAGCAATGTTCCTCAAAGCAAAATTGGAAGAGATTTGCATATTTGTCCCTCTATAGTGCATGATATCATTAAATGATTCAAGGAATATGGAGGAATTTCAGTGCATAAAGGGCAAGCCTAAGCTGAACACTAGTGATCTCTGATCCTTCAGATGGAACTTCATCAAGAACCGTCATTTATCAGTAGCTGATATAACCACATGGGCAAGGGATTATTTTGGCAAACCTTGGTCAAGCAGTGCAATACAGAGTTACGTTCACAAATGCCACATAAAACTGTGCAAAAAATCACACAGGAATTACCATCACATGGTGGA
The DNA here is from genome assembly GCA_037974445.1 of Brycinus macrolepidotus. Taxonomy (NCBI): domain Eukaryota; kingdom Metazoa; phylum Chordata; class Actinopteri; order Characiformes; family Alestidae; genus Brycinus; species Brycinus macrolepidotus. The sequence continues at coordinate 230 of JBBPCZ010057706.1, read as the reverse complement.
ACTGTGTATTGTGGTCATATGAATCAGTATTCCAGATCTTTTTTGGAAGAAATGGATGCCATGTGCTCCAGACCATCCAGACTGTTAACAGCAACAAGTCCAAAAGCCAGGGTCTCTCATGGTACGAGGTTGTGTCAGTGCCCTTGGCAAAGGTTCAATTCAATTCAATTTTATTTATATAGCGCTTTTTACAACCAAGTTATCACAAAGCAGCTTTACAGAATACAGGT